>JBCFYV010001823.1:0-82500 GCA_039000515.1 Timema cristinae | reverse complement strand
AGGTATATACCTAAACTTTGACTATCAGAAGTGACAGCTGCTAAACCCATGTTGTTTCAGATCATATAGCTCGGCGTAGGGATACATAATTTGGTCTGATAACTTTTCAAGGCCATCAGATGTCAACTGTGAGCTGTCAGTCAGCACCAAAGAAGCCATGGTGCTACTGTATGTGTTTGTGTAGATGGACTACCCTAAATAACTAGAACGATACTAATGTCTTCCTGGTTTTGTAGAAAATTGAAATAATTTTCACAAACTATTAGAATACACAATTTTTGGTTGTCGTAGAAATTTTAAATTTGGCAAGTATTTGAAGGCAGCATTCTCTTTGAATCTAGTTACACATGACACAACTTTCTGTACAAATAATAGTACAATATCTTGATCTGAATAATCACTTACTAGTTTTACCTCAAGACTGTTCTTACCTTTGGTGGAATAATAACAGAGAGTAAATAAATCAATGATAAATATATCGATTTTGTTCTTTATATTTATTATAATACAAATATAATTTTAAATTGTAACTGTTTTTGTTAATAATTTGATGCCTAGCAAGTACGTTATCATAAACTGATATATATGAATATATTCCATTAGTTTATGTCTGTCAGATAGGATGATCTATTGCTAACAATCCGATGCAGACTAGGACTCGTTCTATTCCCTGAAATTGTATACAATAATTTGTGCAATGCTGATCTAGTACAATCTTTAGTGTTCACATGACGTCATCTTTAGGTTTCTTGTACAACTTTTTATACTATAAGTTGTGTCATGTGTACTAGACTAACAACCCATTATTTCATTTATAATCTTTGTTAAAATGTGATAGTAAGTTTTCCAATATGTTTTTGTAACAATAAATACAGTTAATTGAACAGATCTTATTATTGCTTTTAGACAAATATTACGTATTCTGCGGACTAGTTTCTTTTTTGCTCTCAGTTTTTTGGCTGATTAATGTTTCGTTCCAAAGAGATAGTTTTAATAAAATCTATTCGTTAAATATTTGGTTTGGAACTGTCAGAAATATTTGATATTGTAAAAGAATATGTTGTGTAAAGACTTAGTGACGTAGCTAGCATTTTGAGTAATAGGGGACTGAAAACTATTTACAAAATTCCTACCTATTATATTTTGCGGGAAGAGTACAACCCGAACGGGTAGTAAGAAGTGGTGATAAGTATTATTATTATTTCTTGTATTAGCTCTATTATAAGGCCTAAACATATTATATTAATCACTGATTTTGTTCACACAACAAGTCATATTTATGGTGTCACGCTAAACAATATTACTTTTTAATCGTATCTTTTCTTTACATTTAGACTTTGACATACTAAACATATTTAAATGTATTTCAAAGTCAAATAGTAGTGAAGTTACATGCCTTTCGTAGAAATCTTTCCTAGAATACCAAACTCCTACGGCACCTACCCCCTCACTTTCCGTTTGAAGCTTTCCAAAGCCCTCTTCATGCTGCGCCTCTTTACAAGAGTTAAAAGCGCAACGTTGCTAAGCATGAATAATAGTCAAAATTGTTCACAAAATATTACTAATAAATTTAATAAACTTGTAGTATAAATCACAAGAAATGAAAACTAAAAACCTCTGGAGGACCAGTGTTACGAACACGGACAAATGGACTGTATGGTGGAGTAGGAATGGGTAGAAGCAACTCACATTCACTTTATGTTGTCTGATTGGTGTTGTCTTGGAGTATTCAGGGACGGCACGAGACGAGACGACTCAGGGTGGCTTTGGAGAGAAAGGGTTTGAAGGTTTACTTCACCCCTATCTTCATAGTAAGAGTTGAAAGTGATAGGACTTTGGAACTCAGGGTGGCTTTGAAGAGAAAGGGTTAGAAGGTTTACTTCACCCCTATCTTCATAGTAAGAGTTGAAAGTAACGATTTGAGAGTAAATATTCAAAAGAAAAGACAAAATCTCATCGGCCGGGAGGACGAGAGACGCCCAACCGGACACCTCAGCTGAGGATCCGGCCTATTCCGACGGCAGAAAGGTGAGCATATCATCAAGTGGTCGTACCACGGACAAATTACAATAACTGACCAATATAAAATAACAAAAACCGACTAAATTGTTGTAGGCCCTTCTCAGGCCAACAACAAACTTAAAAAATGGACAAGCTAGCAGAGCTTGGACGTGCACAACAGAAACGACACCGAACCCAGGACTGGTCTAGGGATCTAAATGATGAAGACGTTGATGTGGAACTGACGGACGATGAGACGCAGGACAGGGAATTCACAGAAGCAACTATTCTAAAAAGGAAATTACTTTTTAAAGCTAAAGAGGATAAACCACCAAAAGCAATTAAAGTGACCAACCAATATCAGGTACTGACAGTTCAAGAAGAGCCTATGGATATCATAGAAGTACCAAACAAAAGCGTGAAGGACGACAACTCCAATACTCAAAAACAAAAAATACCACCTATTGTCGTATCAGGGACGACAAACTACTCCAAAATTTCAAAGACGATGAAGACAAATATGACAGGAACTTTCAAGATATTTTACATAAAAGACGGGCTTAAAATTCAAACTTCAAACCTAGAGGACTTCAAGGCTCTCCAAACCTTTCTCAAACAAGCCGGACAACAGTATCATACATTTACGCTCCCGAGAGACAAGCCCCTAAAAATTGTCATCAAAGGGCTCCCACCCAACATGCCCACCGACGAGATAAAAGAGGAGCTACTTACAATGGGATACACAGCATCTGACGTCAGACAATTTACATCAAGGTCACAAGCAGAAAATAGCACACAAGATAACATCAAATTACTACCAATTTTCATTTGTACTCTCACAAGAACTGACCAAAACTACAAACTCTTTCAGGAAAACTACATTAACAACACCAGAATCAAAATAGAGCATTACGTGCAAACACAAAACTACATCTTGCAATGTCACAGATGTCAAAATTTGGACATTCCAAAAATAACTGTGCCAACAACCCTAGATGCGTCAAATGCCTGATGCCGCATTTGATCTCTGACTGCCAAAAGAAAGACCCCACAACTCCTGCTAAATGTGTGAACTGCGGAGGAGACCACACCGCGAACTATTCCAAGTGCCCCGAATACCTGAAAATGATAGAGAAAAAGATCGACCAAAGACAGAAAAAAAATTAAAAGATATCTACCTCCACACAAAAACTGCCACCAACAAAAACTGACTTCCCGCCACTACTAAGCAAAACTACGCCACCAACCAAACTCAGCGGTTCATCACGATCATACAGAGACACCCTACTTAGCACACGGAACGACCCACAACAACAGAAGGAAGAAGAACAAACGACCCCTTTTGACTTTAAAGAGATATTGACAATCTTTAAAGAGATGAATATATGTGGTTTACTCAAACATCTAAAAACTTTTCTATCCAGAATTAAACAGGCAGAGGATAAAATGTCCAAACTTATGATAATACTTGAAGCAGCCACTGACTTTTACTTTGGTGCCAATGACGAGTAAAACACAAGTAATAGATAAAAATCAACTCAGAATACTAATATGGAACGCCAACGGGATTATACATCAGAAGCACGAATTTGAGGAACTATTAGGAACCTACGAAGTTGACTTGGCGCTTATATGCGAAACGCATCTAAAGACAGACCAATGATTTAACATCACAGGACATAATATCTACAGGACTGACAGGGGCACAGAAAGGGAGGAGGTACGGCTGTCATTATAAAAGACTATTTACCGCACTACAGGGCAAACATCAACGACACGGAAAACCTCGAGGCCACAACCATATCAATTAGCACAAAAACAGGTCATATTAATTTTGTGGCGGCTTACAATCCACCGACAAAAATCCTACTGAAACAAGACCTAGACAGCATTACATCATCTGACAACTATTTTATTGGTGGCGATTTAAACAGTAAAAACACGTTGTGGAATAGTAGGATCACAAACAGGAACGGAAGGATACTAGAAGACCATTCGAATGAAGCAGAGTACAACATCATAGCACCAGACACTCCCACCCATTATCCCGGAAACCATCTACATAGACCGGACATACTAGACATAGTTCTAACAAACCTAAAAATAATGCCAGACACCCTTACATTACTCCAAGAGCTTGATTCTGATCATAATCCTCTGTTATGCGAGTGGGAAGTAAACTTACAGCACCAAAATAACTGGCGAAATCCAACTCTAAACACAACTGATTGGAACAAATTCAAAACAGACCTACAAGAGGCCCTACCGAGGAACCTAGACATCTACACTGAACAAGACATTGACGCAGCCGTAGACCTCTTCACAACAACGCTCCAAGAAACCTACAAACTTAATACTACGATTTCACGAAAACACCATGACTTCAGAGTTGAACATCCGGAACTAAGCTATTTACTAGCCCAAAAAAGGGAGGCCCGTAGGGATTGGCAGCGACTAAGATCACCAAATGAACGCATCAGATATAACCGTCTAAAGGCAATAGTGAAAAGAACCGTAAACCAGATCAGGAGAACAAACTTTAACACATTCGTCACTGACTCAGCCACTAACATGCAGGAAACCTGGACTATAACAAAAGTACTGAAGGGGACCCCGAAAAAGACAAACACGCCAGCCATCCATGGACAACAGGGGATGGCATACTCCAGCCTGGACAAAGCAAATGCAATTGCTCTAACACTTGAAGACCAATTCAAACCTAATCCCGTACACGAGCAAAACTTCAACAGAGACGTCACCAGAGCCGTACACACCTACATTCAAAGACCTCTGACAGATTTAACCGCCCCCATCACAGAACAGGAAATCCAAACCACTATAAAGCAACTAAAACTGAAAAAAGCACCTGGACTAGACGGAATTAAGAACGAGTCGATGAAGAACTTACCTAAAGAAGCAATAGCCCACCTAACACAAATATTTAATGCATCCCTCAAAATCGCCTATTTCCCAAACACCTGGAAAGAGGCCAAGGTTATATCTATTCCAAAGCTAGGCAAGAACGGCATCTTTCCCCAAAATAGGTGACCTATAAGCCTACTAAGCACGATAGGCAAACTATTTGAAAAACTTATACTAACGAGACTAAAACTACATTCAAAAACACACAAGATAATCCCGGACCTCCAATTTGGATTTAAAAGTCACCATTCAACAATCCATCCGCTATTTAACTTCATAGAGGACGCCACAGACAGTTTTAATAACAGACAGTACCTAATAGCCATATTTCTGGATATCGAAAAAGCGTTTGACAAGGTGTGGCATCTCGGCCTCATCCAAAAGATGGTAACATTTAACTTTCCAAGGGGTGATGTGCAACTGATTTACAGCTACCTGTGTAATAGAAAGTTCCGAGTCTCTGTTGAGGGCACACTATCGGGGGAAATCCAAGCAGAGGCAGGAGTACCACAAGGGTCGGTGCTGGCTCCCTTCCTATACAACATTTACGTGTCTGACGTTCCGACCAAGGCAAAAATGACAATACGACTATTCGCCGACGATACCTTGATTTATACAAGGGAAAAAAACATCTACTATGCGTCGTTAGCCGTACAAAGGTACTTAAAGACGTTTGAATCATGGCTGACAAAGTGGAGGATAAAAGTGAACGCGACAAAATCCATTGCAATGGTTGTAGCCAGGAAAATACAGATGCCACCGGCCAACTTTACTATATACGAAGAAGATATACCGTTCAAGGATGACGCCAAATACCTAGGAATCTACATAGACAAGCGACTAACATGAACTAAACATATCACCGAGACCTGAAAAAAAGCAATAGCCGTATTCATTCAACTCTATCCACTGCTGAAAGGAACACAACTGAGCCAACGAACAAAAATCACGATCTTCAAAACTGTAATCCAGCCGATTTTACTCTACGCCTGTGTAGGATGGGGATATGCAGCTAAGACGCATCTCAAGAAGCTACAGACAGTTCAAAACCGAGTACTCAGGACGATAACTGGCGTAGACATGCGAACAAGGATTGACCAACTACACGTTATGACCCGAAACAAGATGCTTGCTGAGCTCTTCCAGGAAATGAGAAACAACTTCTACGAAAAAGCAAGAAATCACGATAATCCCATTATCAGAGCACTAGGGGACTATGATCCACATGAACAGAGGTCATACAAACGTCCAAGGCTGGAGTAGATCACTCACAACTTCACAATCAATTCCATACTTCATCAAGTGCAATATAAACTAATCAAACATGTATTTTTTTCAGGTAATCATTCACAACCTCACAAATCAATTCCATCCTCCATTAGATATAAGTTCATCAACTCACTTTTTCACCCTCATTTCATGAGGATAAGGGCTAGCGTATGCTGCCTGTAACTCACAAAGCAATACAGCCCTTTCACAGGTGACCTAGCTTGGCGCTTCTGCCAAGGTGGATATCTTGTGTCGGGCTACAAACCAACTCAAACCGTGTACTTTGTACGATTAAATCATAGTTACCAAGTCATATAATGTTAAGTTCATGCAACGAGGATAAGGGTCTGTGAAAACAACCTGTAACTCGCATATCAAATCAGCCAAAACTTCCCAATGCTTGTCAATGTCTCTATTGGCAAGTGGGGAGGTTGGGGCAACAGGGGCAACCCATTTGGAGTATTCAGTTTGATTAACACACGCACACGAATAATTGAGATTGAACGGCTTCCAGGTGAAAGTTCACGGAACCTGTAACCATCACTTATGGGTCGATCAAGTCTCAGCACACGACTCACTAAATAGACAGAACGAAAAACCGCGCCAGCGACACTTGGCGGGAAAACAATAGACCAAGAGGGGTCCAGGTATGTTCTTGTTGCCTCCAAGAGTGAGGAAAGGTGAATGAAGGTGGAAGGAGTCAATAAAATATAATAAAAGACCAAAAAACCGTCTAAACCACAACAAAGGCAATCAGATCACAAGACAAAACAAAAAACTAACTAATTTCGAGGCATAGAGAACATAGATAAAGGAAGCACTATCCAAAGAGATAGCATAGAGGACAGAAACATGAAGTAGAGACTAATGGTACTGATCTAACAATAAACAATGCACAAACAAAACTAGTATTTAGAAGTTGATATTTAGTTTATTATTGTTGCATGCATAAAATTACAAGTAATACCGATTTACTAATTTGTTTTCCAGCATCTAAACACCTAAACACCAAAAAACAATGTGACAAATCTGTTTGGAATAACTTCTAGTGATACTCCTGGAGTATGGAAGGAGGGTTGAAAACTATAAAACATAAATATGCCACAAAGTGAGTCGAGTCTCAATAGGAGAATGGAAATAAATGAATACATAAATATTATCCTCGTGGAAGAAGAATCACTTAGGGAGATTTTTTTTTAACTTACAAGAATACAAACCCTTGGTAATTATTTTTCTTAGCTATCAAATAAAAGGTTTGGGGAGACTTAGTCTCATAGTCTTCCCGGACGCCACACCTCTGTAAAGAATCCTAATTAGATATAGTTTGTATATCTGTTTGTCCACATTAATTATTCGAACACTTCTAAACATCCTAGAAAACTAAAATTGGACGTGCTGATAGGTTTTAGGTAACTTTCTCTCTAAAAAAAAAGTAGAAACAAAGTAATATGGCCGATTAAAATACCGAATGGAACTAGGCTATAATCGTTGAACATGAACAATTTATTTTCCAACCCGTATTTAACTCTTTAACAAACAAATATTTATATTGTATCGACCTTCTTCTTTTTATTACACCAACAAGAAAGAGTTCAAATATTTTGTATAGTGAAGTTATAGCTTATCATTCAAAAGAAATTACAGCTTTTCACACATGTATATATTATAACTCTGTTTTGACATTGTGATGTGTTTTAGTCAGCCTTTTTTTTTTGTAACAACATTTAAACTGATAAAGGATTATTTTTTAAACATTGGCCTAATTGAGGTTTGATTAATTTTACCTGTGTTTAGTTTTTATATAATAAAAAGAAGAGATGCTTTAATTCCCTGTGTGAAGACCAGGTACACCAGACAGTAAGTAATATTAAAAAATATCACTTTATAGTTAAGTTTTACAAATAATACTCAAACCTAAATGTTTTATTTATATAATGCTTATAATACCCCGAACCCGAACGGGTGATAATAATAATAATAATAATAATAATAATAATAATAATAATAATAATAAAATAATAATAATAATAATAATAATAATAATAATAATAATAATAATAATAATACAGATTTTCAATATAATAATAATAATAATAATAATAATAATACAGATTTTCAAGTCCAAGGCAGTTTTTAATCGATTCTTGCCAAACTAGTTCTATTCAAATGAGTTCACTATATAGAACTCTAGTATGCCTTAACTCATAAATTATTACCTTTATACCATATTTGTATTGGATTATACCTTATTTACACAATACAATTAATTAGTTTAGTAATTAGAGATAGGATATTTTAATACAAAATATACATTACTTTAAGGTCTTGGGGATATTTAAGACACAAATGCCCAAGTTTATTTTATTTAACACTCTTTGAAAACTGTATTTTCAAGATTCACTATTACTTAATATTCCCTCTTGCATCTGTAAAACTGAACGAAACACGTAGAGTACATGGCAATAAAATATAATCATCTCACGTTCGTTGGGAGTCTTTTTTTATAATATATTCTTGGAACACCACAGTATCGAGATCTCATAGGAATTGCAAAAAAATAAATGGAACTGTAGCAAGATTCAATTTTATTTTTATGTAACACACTGGGTCTTATTTGGTTATGGTTCAAATATGTCACCAAACATAACTACAATGGGAAGATATTCAAATTCATGTGAAAGCTGTGTGTATTCACACTTGAGATAGAGTGTAGCCCGTCTCAAAAATATTAGAATATATACATAGCAGTTTGAAAAAGTTCTTTTAACAAACACACAAGACAAATTAATTTAAATGAATATAATCTAAGTGTGCTTGCCTATGATATAATATACACATATAATCAAAATATAAAAAGTATTTTTAAAGAAATTCTTCTTAAAGAACATATTTAAATTTTAGTAAGGAGTATTACAAGATAATTTTATGAGAAATTATACAAATATAATAAATGTTAAATTCAATTAAGCTTATGGAATTTTATACATTGTTGAACAATTAGTCAAAAATATGAATTCATAAATATAACAATATAGAACATACTGTAGTGTCACTGCACTTTTTTGACAGCAGAAGGGACGACTACAGTAACATGGAAATACAAGAGAAAAGGAGGTGGTCACCCAAAACATAAGAGATATTCAAGTGTAACAAATGTGTTTATTAGTATCAAAAACAAAGGGAATTATTACAAATACAAAGACAAGATTGCAGTCAAATATCTCCATTGTTTATAGTTAGGCACCAATAGAGTAACAAGTGACATTGTTTCCACAAAAAGGCGTGTTAAGTGTGAAGTGCCTAAAACCGACTTACAATCAAGATAACTATGGATGGGTCGAAAATTGTCAAAGGTGTAACTCTTTTAAAGAATAAAATGTGCACATTCTAGAATAAAAGTGAGCTAAGCATACTACTAAATTAATTCAAGTAGGGGGGATCAATTTAAACTACGTATAAACGACAGTACATAACTCTACTCCAGCCTTACGGCTACGATAGTCAAACCTGATGAGCATGGACAAGAAATTTAGTTGAACTATATCTAAAATGAGGCAGTCCTTGTTTAAATACTTACAGTTATAGTTGTTAACTGAGCTGGCTTGCCTGTGTTAGTTTCAAAATGAGTTCATGATACAAAAGTAGAGTTCCAAGAGCTGGAACGAAAGGCTTACAAATAGTTATAAGAGAGCTATCAGGAATCCAGACTCTAAGGAAACTATGGCAGGCCTATTCCTAACTAGTACTGCCTGGTCATACTATAGTATAGTTAATACTCAACCCTGGTGACCTGGTGGTCTAGGGGTAAGGTGTCAGACTTCTGAGCTGGCGGCCGGGGTTCAATCCTCGGTCACGGCACAGATTTATCTGATTGCCAAACCCTTCCTTCATCTCTCACAAGACATCTTGTGAATGTGGGGAATGCCAGGCCTCCACCGTGGTTCGGATTCCACGTTAAACTGTAGGTCCTTCATTTCATCTCACAATCACCCTACCATTACATATTGGCGTAAGTGCGTATAACCCGAACGGGTAGTAAGACGCGGTGCTAATAATAATAATAATAATAATACTCAACCCTATTCTGAATACATACTCTAACAATAGTAAACTGTTAAACATTAAAAGGGTCAAGTGATACCTGAAGGGAGCTGGACAAAATAAACAACACACCGCGGGTCACCCCTCTGTAATAGAAACATTCCCACAAGGTGAGAACCGTACGAAGGTAGAACAGTATGTAAACAAAATACTGATACCAGTCAAAGACCCAACTAGGTCATGCAGAACGCCATGGAATAAACTGATTTCCTCTTTATCCTAATCTAAAAGGTTAAACCATCAGAAACATGGTGACATAGAGCAAGGCAACAAACTGTGGCCCAAATACTCATGACTAGTCCTATGGATATAGCAACACAATACACAAGTGAGGTAATAAGGACTAAACTCTGTTTATAATAAACTACCTCTATCAAAGAGTAAAACTTTAATACTACGTCTTATGGACATAGCGAAACAATGTACAAACTCTATCAAATAGTACAAACTTTAAAACTAAAGTTATAGATTCTAACAGATATTACATTATCTGTGACGAGGTGAGACCAACGTATCAACCATTGTGACCACCACTTGAAAGTCGATTGGTGCTTGAAGCCTACTTGATGCTCGTGCGACGATTAGTTAGCTATAAATACAAAAATTAAGTGAGGGTGATGCATTATATACGAATTGAATCTGACGTCTAGGAAGCAGAGCTGAAAAAGGGTCTTCTCGAAACAACTGTAACAACCGAGAAGACGTCAAGTTGGGCAAGACTCACATGTACCGGGCCGTATTCAAGAACACAATTACACATTGTGTTAATAATCTGCCATTTATAAGTCTTGTATGTACTGCCATGTGTATTAATTTCGATAATTTTGAATGTACGGGCAAACTGCACTTAGCACGTTACAATACCATTAGTTTAAATAACCCTTGTTGGTTAAAGACAGAAACATTAAAATATAATAATTTATGATAAAACACCAATTATTCTGAGGAAATGGCTTGTAATTAACACTAATAATAAATCAAAATGAGAATTGTGATTCTTCGTTTAGTTATTAATTTTCTTGAAACACTTCTTTTAGTCTTCTTTAGTATTGATGTTATATTTAAGATCGCATTGTTCATTATGTCTGGTTTTCTTGATATTGGTCTTCCTGCCCTCAAATTAAAATGATTGTAGTGTTTTTATCCATGTCAATTTTTAGTAAGTTTTCTCGACCCCTTCTAGAGAGAATAGGCCTATTGTTATCTTCAACACACTTTAACTTGATACATTTTAACTGACACTCTAACACACACAATGTATCACATACACATATAAACATACATTATCATACACACACACTTTCTTACACACTCTTCAAGCCTCTAACCCTAGTGATCTTTTGTTCTCACCCATCTACCTCCCTAACGTTCCTCTAAACTAGTGACGACTTGTGTAATGGCAGTCTATCGTCTTTTAAGGTGCGGCTGAAGGGATCGCAAGTATTTTTACAGTTTTTATAGAATGAACATTTTTTGGCCAAAACAAATCAAATATTTCTCCAGTAGCAACATAGAGTTTAGTTTTCTGCATATGCTAATATTTACAGATCTTGAATATCTGTCAAGGGTGTCTTGGAATTTTGTCAAAACTTTTTATCTTTATTTAATGATTGTTAATATCACCGCTTTTGTGTATTCAAAATCTATCGTAAGGCTAGGCACACTGTTCTATTCTAAGCTTTATTATTATTATTTTATAAATAGAAAAACCCTGCTTACAATATACATATTACATAAATATAAAAATAGAATACCTGAATAGTCTTTGGTTATCGTACAAAACAGGAACATACAAAACAAAACAACTATATCTGTCAATTTAAACTATATTAATTTATACTGTCAATAAAACATAAAAATCGATTGCACTCATTTCTTAGATAAGTATTTTTTTTTTGTCTCGCCTGGGACATGTTTATTGTAGTAGAACTCTTCACCTCTTGGGGCAGAAGATTAATCCCTTAATCCCCTATCAAATATAGATTTTTTGGGGACATATTATTTTTATAATTAAGGTATAAGATATTATTTTGCCTAATATCATGTTTATGAATATCTGAATTTATTTTTATTGTATCCCTTAAATAAGTTGGCATCAAGTTATAATAAATTTTGAATATTAAACATATCACATAAAGTGTGGATTGTATTTTTTCCAGCACCGCCACTTCTGGGTAGAAGAAGTAATCTATTTTTATGAAGAATATGTATCCATGTAAATTTAAGATTAAAATTATATTTTTATCAATAATATGTAGCTATGCAAATGTAAGATTAAATAAATATTAGTGGATCGTTGCAGCGATGGCTGCAAATTATCAAGCTAAAATGTATTAAAACTTTGTTTGCTTAGAAATGTTTTATAGAATGAAGCCTCTTTCACCCTACGATTAGAACTTTAAAACGACCCCTTTCCCAGTTTGTTTACCTATTTGTTGTACTTTACCACTTAAGTAAGAATCGAGTTAATATTTTATTCAAAGATAAATATTTTATTTCGCGATATAAATTATACCCAAATCAGGGTTTCATGGTGAAGTAAGCAAAGAATGATTGTACAGCTGAGTCACTGCTTACATAGAAGAAATTATAAAAACATTCTAGGAAAATCGGGTTTTCTTTGGAAGCTTTTATTTTGACGACATCCTGAATTATTAACCTTTAAAACGAGTGATCGTTTATCGAAATTGGCTCAACAATTTTCTCATCATTTCGTTTACCGAAAATGGGCTTATCAGAGAGAATGTGGGGGTGAGAATGAGAGAGAATGTGTAAGTGTGTGAGTGAGTATGAGAGAGTGAGTGTGAGAAAGAGTATGTGAAAGTGAGAGTGTGAAAGAGAAGATATGTGTATGTGTGAGATAGAGAGAATGTGAGAGAGAAAGTGAGAGTGTGTGTGTGAAAGAATTTGTGTATGAGAGAGAGATTGTGTGTGTGTGTGTGAAATAGAGTGTGAGAGAATATTTTCGCTAAATAAACTACTTAACCTTTTATTGGCAAACTATATTATTATTTCTGATTTAAATGCTAATTAGTAATATCATTCCAACGACCATAAATGTTTCCCCAGTCAAGAGAATTAATTCCCTCAGTGATTAAAAAATATAGGTAATAATTGTGCTAAGATCCGCTATTATAACAGCCATTTTGCTATCAGAAATAAATATTCAAAAATAAAGAAGGAAAAGTATCCATACAAATCAAATTATATAATTATTTCTAACCTATCTTGGTTTGGTTTGTTTAGTATGTCTAGTTTGCAGGTATAACGCCATGAACAAATTATTATTATTATTATTATTATTATTAATATTATTATTATTATTATTAGAACCACATCCTACTAGCCGTTCGGGTTATACGTACTCATGCTAATGTGTAAAGTAGGGTGATTGTGAGAGATAATAGAGGACTTAAAGTATAACGTGGAATCCGAACCACTGTGGAGGACTGGCATTACCCACATTCACAAGTTATGATTAATATACGTCTTGTCAGAAATGAACGAAGGGTTTGGCAGTCAAATACATCTGTGCCCCGACCGAGGATTGAACCCCGGACCCACAGCACATAACCCTCTCAATATCAACTCTCTCATACTCTATCTCAGGTTAGTTATGGACACGGTACAATATGTATGAATTATTAACGTGAGAGATATAATTATTTTAATACAGGTTTTCACATTAATACATATTTTACTATATATTTTATCTGATTTGGCTTCATATTTATGTATATATTTTCTATGTTAAAAATACATAAATTTCTGGGATTTAATTATAACATAGCATACATTTCCTGTATTTTTGTTTATTTGCTAGTGTATATCAAGGAAATGACAACAGGAAAATATAATTAGAAAATAGAATCAGAATCAAACCCCCTTTTTTTTGATTGTGAAGTGATGTCAAAAACGAAAAAAGAACGCTACTCTAGTGCTCTGAAAATGATCTCTTCTTTACTAGATATAAATGTAGTACTTCGTTTGAGCCGAGTTAATGAAATCAGATATTTTGTTTCCGGAGAAGCGAGTGTGTGCTGTGCATATATTCCTCGTCCTTCTGACGGCACGACTTTCGGAGAGGTACAATATAAATGAGTACAAGCCAGATCTCTTGGAAACAGTATTGACATACATTTAAACAAACTAGAGGCGCTTATTTTATGTCGGCTACTTTTCAAACATTGGTAGTTTCTCAAAGTATGTCTTAGAGATCAGCTTGACCTACAGTACTGGTAGGGTTATAGCTGTTTCCTGTGAAACGTTTGAGTCTTACTTGGTGGTCTTTAGTTTGATCCTTGTCGACTGAATTTTGGATTAGTCCAACATGGTGAGGTCCTCAATATTTCCTCCAGAAATATGATATTGCAGTTCCGTAAAATTTACACCACTAGACCTGTTTTAATGGATTATAAAGCAGTGTTTCATGCTGACGATAAAGAGGAATAAGACGATTGAATAAGAGAGTGGTCGGTTAGGTGGTGGTGAGGGGAGGGGCGAAAGTCGACTTAAAGTGTTTTTAAATAATGGTTTTCTCACTCTATTAATGAAGGTGTTATTACACTTTCTCTACATTCTCATAATATGTTCAAGTTTACACTAGTGTAGTGGTCATTGCACCTGGCTACAAGCCTAGGGTTCCTGGTTTCGGGTAATTTAGGTATTTTTACCTTAAGGGGAATGTACCCAAAGGTCATCAGGATTTGGTAAATTAGGTTTTAAGTTAGGTTAATACTCACCCCAGATCCCCAACTTCATAATCACTATCATCACATAATCTCATTGCGTGTATGACATGTAAAGTATCTCCTATGGTGTACACTGGTCAATGTTCTTTGCCGCAAGAGCCGCCCATAGTCTACACATAAGGCGACCGAACCTGTATGTATTATCTCTCCCGATCATATGTGCCATACGAGGGAAAAAAACCTTACACTATTAGTGTAAATTAGTGTAGCTTGAACAAATGGTAAGCTGCTAAGCATATTTTCGTTTGTGTTAACATTTATTTAACCACAACTAAAACAATAAAAATAAACACGCATTCTTGATTTGATTTTATTAATAATAAATTACACTTCCTTGATCTAAAACTAATCAGTGACACTAAATGCTATAATATCTTTCATGCTTATGCATTAATTTCATTTTATCCATAAACAATCTGAAAATCAAAAAATACATTTATAATATTTGCTAAGATATTTAATTATTAAAAGTCAAGTTTCAGAAAATTGGTAATTTTTTTGGGGATAAGTTATTTTAACTAAGTTAACATACCTATAAACTATAACCTGATCTTAAAAAATTATTATATATAAAAATTAAAAATACACCTAGTTTGCTAAGTATTAATTAATTTAAAACTGACAAATAAAATAAATAATTAAATTAAAAAGCTTAAAATGTTTTGGTTAAAGATCTTTTTAGAGAATGAGTCATAAGACTTTCTCAATTATAGGCCTTTGATACAGACAAGGATATGTGGCCTTGGAGAACCATTTGGTCTTATGAAGGATGGCTTTCTATCAATACTCATTTTTATCAAATTTTATATAATTTTACTTCTTCTATAATATAATTTGTGAATCTTTACAATACCGTGAACATATTATTTGAATAATGTAATTATGTATTTTACTATTAAAATCTGTTTGTAAATATGTTCAAGTTCATATTACTTGTCGCCTGGATCGAGTACACAATTTTCCGAATGGGCTGTCATCCCCCCAAATATAACTACAACAGATCTAATATACATATTTCAGATTATGTCATCATCCAATCAAAAATAGTTTTAACTTACATCAAATACACAAAGTTCCGGTTAATGTATTTGAATTATATACTTTAAATACAAAGTTTAAATGTATTAGTGTTTAGACATTGTAAATCTTGCATGCGATTTATTTTAAGATTTATTTTCAAATGAGGGGACATTTTGTGCTCCACGTCCCACTTCCCATTAGGTTTCTGAATATTTACCAAAATAGAACAGAGATGAAAGAGGTAACCGCATTTAAATTGATAGAGAGGGGAAAACATTGAGGAAAAACTGCTTCCATACATCTGAAAGGGATTTTATTCTCGAACTTTCCGTCCATCAGATAGTTTTCTTGCCAGCGCGGGAAGGTAAAATACATTCACAACTATTTTGGACCTTCCCCCCCACAATCTGCTCTCGGACCGCAAAGGGTACAATGACTAAATATTTAAAACACAACACGTAGCACACTTTGGACGTAGCACGTAAGTCAATACATATTTTATAAGCAGGATCTTGTACCTACGGCATAAGCTAAGCCAAAATCATAAAATAGGACCATAGTAAGATAGTATACTACTCTCAGTGAATTATTACCTTTAAGAGAAATATCTGTTCTTTTTTCAAATTCTCCCAATACCCTCGTTTCTCTATCTCTTCCAATTACTTCCTAAAACAATGATAGAGGAAGCCTTTATGTCGAGACACTAGCGTTCCTCAATTAAAATATACAGAAATTACCGAAAATGATAGGTTGTACTGAACCGACTTTGTCACTACGTTACCTAAAAATAGAAACACTTACTTAAAATTCATAGGACATGTTAAACGAACAAAATATTATACACTGTGGCAGAAACATATATCATAAATTAAGTAATATGTACATTGTTAAAGAAATATATTGAGAAAATGTAGCACCACCGCAAACCAACGAGCGTAACAATCAACATTCATTTCCTAGATCTCAACTTTAACATATCTTTGCTTATAGCTCTGCATTTATTGATTTTACAAAAATATTTATAATAAAAGTTTTCTTCTTTTAGTAGTTAAACAACTTTGCAATGATGGGTGTATTTCATATCTCAAAAGTTTCGGAGATATGATCATAATTGGAAATATCCACCTATGTAAAGTGCCCTTTAAGTCATTTTCCTGAAAAATAAGATGCAACATTTTGTTTTTATTACTAAATAATGCCTGGATACGAATTTGAATCAAAATCGTTAGGGTTGATTTCGAGAAAACAAATTTGTATCTATTTTCCCTTAAGTAAGCTACCCCTAGTTTTAGGATTAGGTGGTTAGCTCCTTATGAAAACCTGTGGTATATAGTTTTATCCTGACCGGTAAAATGGGTTTTGCTCCATGCAGAGATACAGATACAAAGACAGACAGACAGTGAGACATACTGATGGCATCACGAAAACAAAGTCATGAAATATCTGCATTTATCAAAATCTTAGATTTGTTTACAATCACAACACTTTATTTCTTCTATGGGTTGCGAGAAAGGTAATAGTTAATCAACACTAAATAAAAACACGCCTATGCTGTACATAATTGTTGGTATTGACAAATAAAAGAAGGATCCGTGGGCTGCAATTGTTGGTATTGACAAATAAAAGAAGGATCCGTGGGCTGCAATTGTTGGTATTGACAAATAAAAGATGGATCCGTGGGCTGCAATTGTTGGTATTGACAAATAAAAGATGGATCCGTGGGCTGGATTTGAAACAACTGAAATTTAAAAAGAGGATGGTATGTATAAAGTAACTTAGTAAATTTAACAAGGTAATTTTCTCATTTTCTGGTGAGGCTGATTTTAAGCTAAAGTACATCTATTAGGCACGAATAGTCATATGTTGTTAGATAAAGAGGTTAAGGCATGTTTTTATTATTTAATACAGGCAGTAGAAGTAGTCTATTTTAAGCAGCTCTAATCAATTGTACATCCCAATTTTCTTACGAAAAGATAAATCTAACAGAAATAGTTGCTAGATATATTTTAACTTGTTGTTGCGTTAAGTCAGGGCATCTAAATCTGTCACCTCTTATAGATATTATCAATATGAATACGGTAAAAAGCTATCTGTGCTGACCACAACAGAGAGATTAATATTAAAAAAAAAAGTGTTCCTAGTGTTCATTCACAAGAAAATCAAGTTATGGCATGAAATCACCTGGACGGTGATTTATTGATTTCCGCAGATAGGATTGAGAGGACTTGGTTGAACTAACAGAAATTATATCATATCGACCAAAATAACTCGATTTATATTATCTTTTATATATCCTAAATATCAGACTCTTCTTGATGCCCTATACAAATAGTGAAATTGAGTTTTACCCATAACAAACGGAATATACTACCAAATTATTCAATCATATTTTAAACATATTATTATATATTTACTTTACAAACATTCGACTCAATAAAAATGGTACATTCTTCAATAAACATAATCAATTTCCATTTAAGGAATATTACAGAATGACAATAGAATCATGAACTAAGTAATTTTCGATAAAACCTTTATTTGGCAAGATGTTCTCAAACCAAATTGGTTTATTAAATTGAATGGTCCCAAATATAAGTTTAAACAGAAGTCTAAATATAGGTTTTTACATCTCTCACGAAATAATAAGTATAGAAACACTTTTAATAAATGTTGCTTTACAACATGGAATGTATGAGCTGTGACGATAGTGATTTTATTTTATAAATAAAATTGTTTCGAACAGGTTAACATTGAGATATATTTATATTAACTAATGGGATTGATAGAAAAAAAACGGTATGATACAATTGCACAAATTGTCTGATTAGAAGAAAATTTCAGCAATAGTTTTTTTTAGTAAAATACACGAAAGTAGGTTGTTCTCATAAAACAAACACGTCCTATATTGTTAATCACATCCATCACTGTTTCCAGCCCATGGTCTGGGTCATTTTTATATTCAAGCCATATATTTTCCACTACCGGCTGGCTAGGCCTGTCGTAGCTTCATATGCTTTATAATCTAACTTAAAACTAGGACAGGCACAACATCTAGTTCCCGGTTGATAATTCAACACTGGGAAGAATAAAACCCACATTTCACCGATTACAAATTTTCGGCCATGCTGGGAATCGAAACCAATTAGACAGATGCGCTATCAATTAAGCTAAGTTGTTGGATTAAATCATTACTTAGCTATTTTTATAATTACTTTATAAATATATATATATATATATATATATGTATATATTTAAACAAAGTTGTACAAATATATTAAAGAACATTAAATTTTTCAAAATTAAATTATTTGTAAATTACCTTAAAATTATCTGTTATTTGTGATTTTAAAAACGAGTTCTTATTTTTAATGAAAATCTATTCTCAGATTTCCATTTTTAATTCAATCGTCAAGATTAATTTCCAAAACATTCAAATATTCTATAATTTGTTGTGGCTAAACTACCTTAAAAGAATTTTTTATATAAATAAAGGTACCTCATTAGTGATATGTAAAATAGTCTCCCCAAACTAATTTTGAATCAAATCGCTTGAACAATTTGTTTAAATAGTAAACAAATATTAATAGGTATCAGTTAACTACCCATAGTCAAATATTCACCCTAAAATTGGCATACGGCTTTATTTGTTATGTTCATATCAAACACCTCACTGATATATATTTTAAGCCAGGTCATTATAGCCAGTTTCAAAATAATTCAAATTTAAAAAAAATCTCTCATCATTAAAAAAAACCTTTATCGAATATTGATCCAAAACAAAATATACATGTTATTTCTAATGTCCTCAAAATAACATTTTGGAACCAAAACATTGTAAAATTTTTAAAGTTTTTAAAAACTCCGTATCAATAACTTACCCATAAATGAGTGTTTGCCTAAAAACATATATACACTTCTATTTGTCATTTAAAACACTCTAAAGATAACCGTTTGGAACCAGATTGTTACAGTGAAAAATCGTTTTTCTCAAAATTTACATTAAAGATATTGATTAAATTTGATTTCTAATAATTGATAAATATTATAAACAAAATGGCTACTCTAATTTTTTGGCAAAATGAATTAAGGATTCTGGTCTGATGCGTAGATTTTCATTTTTATCACATCTCCGAAACTATTTGAGATCAGAAATTACCTATCGTTGCATTTATGTATGTATATATTTATAGTAAAAATATTTGCATTGAAATATGTTTTTATAAAACAGATAATCTTCAAGATAAACGCATATATATATTAACTTTTTGAAAACTAAAGGTCAAGTATTACGACCGTAAAACAAGTCTAACCTATGTAGCATTGGACGTTATATGGGAGACGCTAAAACAAAACAAATAGAAGAGACTTACTGCATTCGCCTGTCGACTGGACCTGCGGGGAACAACGGCTCAAAACCTTCGGACGAACTTTCACTGACCTGGGAGAACAAGACACTAAGAGCACGTAATGGCTGACAAGTTCAGCCGACGCCCTGGGCTGGCTGCACATGCGCAGTAACGAGTTCCCGTCACGAGAAGGTTCACGAAGCTCAGCATTGCTTGCATAATGTTCCATTTGAGTCCAGAATGCATCCCACCCCTTCTCCTTTCTCCCTATATTGAGTTTTGTGTATATTCTGTTCTCTGTATCGATAACGACACAATTGGGCCTGTGTCATAGCGGGGGTAACATAAGCTCCGGCTTTCTGCGACTAAAATGTAAGATCAAAATTCTGTCTTGGATTATAAAATCTTTTTTTTAAATACTATGATACTTTTCAATATAAAATATTCGCTCTGAATAAAAAGAGCTTAGCAAATGACAACAAACAATCTTAACTCAGCAATAAAAAGGTATCCCTCAAGGATTAGCGTATTACAATACGATAAATATTTAAATATCAAATAGTTAACCATTGCGCATGTTATAATTCTAATATCAGATAGCAATCCATAATAATTTAACGACAAGACCAAGAAAATGGTTTCCGTGAAAGTTATTAAATATTCCTAAATACATTATGACCATAACCATCGGAACTATCGTAATATAAATGACATTACTATTGGTAAAGCGCCATGACCTCGTTATAAAAAAAATATAAGGAGACGTTCCTAACCATAAGATATAAAGCTAGATATAATTTAAATATATGGCCAAAAAAAAGAATTTTGAAAAGTATCATAGTATTTTAAAAAAAGATTTTATAATCCAAGACAGAATTTGGATCTTACATTTTAGTCGCAGAAAGCCGGAGCTTATGTTACCCCTGCTATGACACAGGCCCAATTGTGTCGTTATCGATACAGAGAACAGAATATATACAAAACTCAGTAGAGGGAGAAAGGAGAAGGGGTGGGATGCATTCTGGACTCAAATGGAACATTATGCAAGCAATGCTGAGCTTCGTGAACCTTCTCGTGACGGGAACTCGTTACTGCGCATGTGCAGCCAGCCCAGGGCGTCGGCTGAACTTGTCAGTCATTACGCGCTCTTAGTGTCTTGTTCTCCCAGGTCAGTGAAAGTTCGTCCGAAGGTTTTGAGCCGTTGTTCCCCGCAGGTCCAGTCGACAGGCGAATGCAGTAAGTCTCTTCTTTTTGTTTTGTTTTAGCGTCTCCCATATAACGTCCAATGCTACACCTAGAACCCTAAAAACTGGTTTTTGCAATGCTGTCTGTCCAACCCTAAAATTAAGAGTAGTTTAATAAAGGATGGAAAGAGAATAAATCTATTTTCTCAAAATAAACTCTAGTGATTTTGATTAAAATTCATATCCAGGAATTAATTAAGATTATAAACAAAATTGTTTTTTTCATTTTCCTGTGAAAATGACTTTTAGGATTCTTTACAGAAACGGAAAGGTCCTTATCCCACAACAATTTAAGATTGATACTAAATAACTTATAATTGCAAAATTGTAGTGCTATTAAACATTAAAAGAAAATTTGAAATATATCCTTATAAAACCAATAGTTTCTGAGATATTGGCAAATATATGAATACAGTCTTGTGAGTTCATTTGTAAAAAGATACTACTTAAGTTTTAACGCAATAATTCTCTAATTCCATAAAGTAAGTAGATAAGTAATTCTCTCAAAAAGAATAGGTTGTTTTTCCCCTTTAACCTCTTTGGAGAAATGTTTGTACAATATCTATCATTTTAGACTTGATAGTCAATATCTATCTCTTTTAATGGTCTAAATTTATAAATGAAGAAATTAATAAAATACGATAGCCATAAGATGTGCAGCCCCTAATTAAATATCAAAAATTTTAAAAGGAAGTCGAAATTTTAATACGAGGTATTGCCCCTTGTGTACCCAATATAAATCCTTTTTTTTTTTGGCCCAAATATAATATTGAGTACTTTATTCTTTAAAAATAAAATAATAAAATTTAAATCTGAGATTCAAAAATGTTGAATGTAAGTATACCGCAATTTTTGCTCTGGTTTGGTGGTCTATATTATTTCTTTCAACATATGTTAAGAGTTTTAGTCAATATCTCGATTTTTAAACAATATAGTGAGTTATTCCGTGAGGAGTTACGTACCATTTTTTGGGGTTTGTGTTAATAAAACGTAAGCGTTTATTTAATCTCAAGATTGATATTTTCACGATCACAAAACTTTCTCTTGATAATATGAGGAATTAAAAAGAACCTGCATTTTCCTGTAATGAAAATGGGCAATTATTTATAATAAACCAACTTCCGTATATTCAACCGGGATTCGCAACATTATTATATTCTGGCGTCAGCAATCCACACTCTTGATAAAGAGATGTTGTGGAGCATATAATCACCAATTAAGGTGTAAAGATATATATTATATAGATCTTCGATCCAAATAACACTTTGCTAATGTGTTGGGGATACAAATATGATTTGTTAATATAATTGAAAGTAAAGCAATATTTGAAAAAAAAAAGTAATATAAATTTGATGAAATTATAAACTATTTTTGTTTAAACGCATATTTCCCTTTAAGATAGTGGACTAAACAGGGATCAGTTAAAAACTGGCCAGCATAGGCACATCCAAGTTCAATAAGTCTGGTTTGCTATATACTAGGAGGTCCGGGTTTCGGTTCCAGACAATGTTTAACGAGCAAGGAAGTTATTAAATTGTTTCCTACTCTGCCTTCATGTAAACGTAGGTATGTTTCCTATTAATCCTAGCGTCCTCATTCCTATTCTTCTAATAGGATTGTAGTTAAATGTAACTATCCAGGATGTGTAGCAAGACGCTGCCTAATTTTGTTTTAAGCTATGGGTAGAACCCTGCCAAAAAATGTATTTAGCTAACATTATATGAAAGTATTTTACTGATTTAATTCATATTTTAATAATTAAAATTATTTTTACAGGCTGCTACTTGATATATACTTTGAGAAATGATTTTTTTTTTAATATTTAAAAACACTAATTTTTATATTGTCTTGTTCGCGGTTTAAAAAATAGTGGTATCAAGAAAAGTAAGCTTGAAAACTTTCAGGGTAAGCAAAGTGAGCCAGTGGATGAAATAAATGTGTTTTTTTTATCAAAAACTTTACGAAATATCCGCATCAACTACACGAACAAAGTAGGATTGATGGAGGTAGAAACTAAATAGAGTAAATATAGCCGAATTAGCGTGAAGTAAGAACATAAAGTCCTTCAGGAACATTAAACTATGCTCACCCAGCCACAATTTAGCTAGGACCACTCCATCACAGTAGTGTCAGAACAAACAAGATTGATAGTAACCAGTGTTGCAGGAACAGGTTGTGTTCTCAGATATAATAGCAACTAAGGTTCCAGGAAATGTTGTGTTCCTAGCTATAATAGTAACTAAGGTTCCAGGAAATGTTGTGTTCCTAGCTATAATAGCAACTAAGGTTGCAGGAACAGGTTGTGTTCTCAGATATAATAGCAACTAAGGTTACAGGAACAGGTTGTGTTCCTAGCTATAATAGCAACTAAGGTTGCAGGAACAGGTTGTGGTCTCAGATATAATAGCAACTAAGGTTCCAGGAAATGTTGTGTTCCTAGCTATAATAGTAACTAAGGTTCCAGGAAATGTTGTGTTCCTAGCTATAATAGCAACTAAGGTTGCAGGAACAGGTTGTGTTCTCAGATATAATAGCAACTAAGGTTACAGGAACAGGTTGTGTTCCTAGCTATAATAGCAACTAAGGTTCCAGGAAATGTTGTGTTCTCAGATATAATAGCAACTAAGGTTACAGGAAATGTTGTGTTCTCTGATATAATAGCAACTAAGGTTCCAGGAAATGTTGTGTTCTCAGATATAATAGTAACTAAGGTTACAGGAAATGTTGTGTTCCTAGCTATAATAGCAACTAAGGTTACAGGAAATGTTGTGTTCCTAGCTATAATAGCAACTAAGGTTACAGGAACAGGTTGTGTTCTCTGATATAATAGCAACTAAGGTTCCAGGAAATGGTTGTGTTCCCAGATATAATAGCAACTAAGGTTACAGGAAATGTTGTGTTCCTAGCTATAATAGCAACTAAGGTTACAGGAACAGGTTGTGTTCTCTGATATAATAGCAACTAAGGTTCCAGGAAATGGTTGTGTTCTCAGATATAATAGCAAATAAGGTTACAGGAAATGTTGTGTTCCTAGCTATAATAGCAACTAAGGTTACAGGAACAGGTTGTGTTCTCTGATATAATAGCAACTAAGGTTCCAGGAAATGGTTGTGTTCTCAGATATAATAGCAACTAAGGTTACAGGAAATGTTGTGTTCCTAGCTATAATAGCAACTAAGGTTCCAGGAAATGGTTGTGTTGTCAGATATAATAGCAACTAAGGTTACAGGAACAGGTTGTGTTCTCTGATATAATAACAACTAAGGTTCCAGGAAATGTTATGTTCCTAGCTATAATAGCAACTAAGGTTCCAGGAAAAGGTTGTGTTCCTAGCTATAATAGCAAATATGGTTCTAGTAAAAGGTTGTGTTCCCAGATATAATAGCAACTAAGGTTCCAGTAAGCCTTCATGATGTGTAATTGTTTTTATTTATTCTTCCTCTTTTGTGAAGAGTTTAAACCAATATTGATTAACTTATTCCAAAAAGTTAAAAGTCACCTTCATCGTAATATGTTGTGCGCCCAAAGCATTCGGTAAAATACGACAATTATAAGACTAATGTTTATAAAAATATGAAAGATTTTATCTGAAACTACACCAGAAATGTCTACATTTTAAATACCGTGACAATTTCTAGAATATTTCTTTATTTAACTCTTTATTTTTGTGTTTAAAATAAATTGCAATTGCCATTCTATTAGTGACACACCCAACACTGTATTTATAAAAAGATGTATTAACTGTGCAACCAATGATTTGTTTGTTGATTTTTTGAAGGTAAACTCGAAATTGATAACCAAGAACTGTGACTCCTAAACTCCATACCTACGGCCCTGTATGTGAACGCGCCTTAGCAGAGGAGTCAAATAAACACTTTTATTTTGATCAACAATAATAGTTTTAAACATATTTTTAAGAAAATCGTTAACAAACTATAGTACCGTACTGTAGCTACAGTTTATAAAATTATGTTGATATTTATTTTACACCAGTCTTTTAAAGTAGGAAGATATTACCGTTATCAAATATTTTCTTAAATAACTTGAACCTTGTTATTTTATTTTATTCGGTCAACTATTGAAAATGTACAGTACATTATTATAAGCACATGAACAATGAAATTTGTAGTAAGAAATTATTGCCTAGAACAAAGAACAAACTACCATTCTATGAAAATTAAGTTCAAAATTTATATTTTACAAGTTTGACAAATAGTAGTAAAATGAAGATAAATGTTTATTTATATTTTTTGAATGTTTTATTTTTACGATTATGAATGTTTTACAACTATTTTGGAAGCCCACCACAGCTCTCCAAACACAATCTACTGTGATATCACTTCAAGCAACGATATAGTCTGGTCCCGTGGTAAAATAATGCAACCTCCAACCTTTCTAGGACGATTTTACTGGTGCTAGATTATATTCTCTTCGAGATCGAAATAAATGGTACGGAACTTAGCACGAACTTTATCACTCGATTGTTTATCAATGGAGATATTTACTCAAAATTTGTAGTATATATGAAACGAAATAATATACACTAGCAAACCCAAGCATAAATTGCACTCTACTTACGTAAAATATATTTTGATTACCGGTTTTAAATTTGATAATTTTATTTTTAAAGAAATATTGTCTTCATTTTTGTGTTTGGACCAATAAAAATGATCAATTTTGGGTCCACAAGGGTCAACACTTCATACTAAATTTCAAATTCCGGTTAAAATTGTAATATTTTATTAGGTGTTGCACATCTTCATGGCATTACATTGCTATTTAATTCCTCATTCATAAATTAAGACCATATAAAAAATGTAAATATTGACTAATGAGTCTAAAATGGAGATAGATAACAAACAGATGTACAAACATTTCTCCTAAGAGGTTTAGTGAAAATTAACAAACTTTTTGAAAGACTTACTTATATTTAATTACTCTATGGCATTGCATAATTATTGCGTTAAAATTTTAAGTAGTATCTATTTACAACTAATGCTAAAAAAAATTGTAATAATATATTTGCAAATATCTCAGAAACTATTGGTTTTATAAAAATATATTTCAAATAATTTTTTTTTTTATAATAGTACTACAATTTTGAAATGATAAGTTATTTAGTATATCAATATTTGTGGAAATACAGAAATTTCCGCTTCTTTAAAGTACCCTAAAATTTATTTTCACAGGAAAATGGAATTAGCCATTTTATTTATTATCTTAATTAACGCCTGGATACGAATTTTAATCAAAATCGTTAAAGCCAATTTTGAAAAAATCGGATTTTTCTCTTTTCGCTTTTTATTAGTATTCTCTTAAAATTAGGGTTTAACTGACACACAGACAGACGGCATTGCAAACACTTCTTAGTGTTCGCGGGGTCATGAGACGTCGACATTTATCAACATTTTGGTTAGATTTTTTTTACGGACGCAATACTTTACCTTTAGTGTTCAAAAAGTTAATATATAATATTTATATGTATGTATAGCTGGAAATTTATTTATTTTATAAAAATATGTTTAATTTAAAAGATTTGTATCATAAATAGAACTACATATTTTCAATGATAAGCAATTTCATATCTCAAAGAGTTACTAAAATATGATAAGTAATAAGAATGTATGCATTGGAACGCAACACTTAAAGACAGTTTTCTGAAATATTGCAAGTAGCTATTTTGTTTGTAATATATATAGATGATTAAATATTAAATTTAATCAAAATCGTTATAGCCTATTTTGAGGAAATCGAGTTTTTCTATTTTTGCCATTCAGTAAACTACCATTAATTTTAGGGTTAAATATCCAATTACAAAAACCCCTCGTGGTAATACTATGAAGACCCTAGATACCAAGTTTTAGCAAGATCGGTAAAATAGTTTAGGCTATAGTAGGAGGTAGGACAGACAGACAGACAGATGGTAATTCAAAAACCAATTTTCGAATTCAAGGGGTCATCAAATATCGAGATTTGTCAAAATCTTAAGTTGGATTTTTATGACGTTCACAATACTTTCTTTATCTGTAAGATAGCGAGAAAGTAAAAAACTAAATTGGTTGTAATATACTAATTTTTATAGGATGCCAGGAATGTCCTGAACTTGGTTGTAACACCTTAGTTTTACCGGGCACTAGGAATGTCCTGACCTAGGATGTAACACCTTAGTTTTACAGGGCTCTAGGAATGTCCTGAACTTGGTTGTAACACCTTAGTTTTACAGGGCTCTAGGAATGTCCTGAACTTGGTTGTAACACCTTAGTCTTACAGGGCTCTAGGAATGTCCTGAACTAGGTTGTAACACCTTAGTTTTACAGGGCTCTAGGAATGTCCTGAACTTTGTTGTAACACCCTAGTTATACAGGGCACTAGGAATGTCCTGACCTAGGATGTAACACCTTAGTTTTACAGGGCTCTAGGAGTGTCCTGAACTTGATTGTAACACCTTAGTTTTACAGGGCGCTAAGAAAGTCCTGGACTTGATTGTAACACCTTTGTTTTACAGGGCGCCAGGAATTTCCTGAACTTGATTGTAACACCTTAGTTTTACAGGGCTCTAGGAATGTCCCGAACTTGGTTGTAACCCCCTAGTTTTACAGGGCGCTAGGAATGTCCTGAAGTTGGTAGTAACACCTTAGTTTTACAGGGCTCTAAGAATGTTCTGAACTTGATTGTAACACCTTAGTTTTACAGGGCTCTAGGAATGTTCTGAACTTGATTGTAACACCTTAGTTTTACAGGGCTCTAGGAATGTACTGAACTTGGTTGTAACACCTTAGTTTTACAGGGCACTAGGAATGTCCTGAACTAGGATATAACCCCTTAGTTTTACAGGGCTCTAGGAATGTCCTGAACTTGATTGTAACACCTTAGTTTTACAGGGCACTAGGAATGTCCTGACCTAGGATGTAACACCTTAGTTTTATAGGGCTCTAGGAATGTCCTGAAATTGGTTGTAACACCCTAGTTTTATAGGGCACTAGGAATGTCCTGACCTAGGATGTAACACCTTAGTTTTACAGGACTCTAGGAATGTCCTGAACTTGATTGTAACACCTTAGTTTTACAGGGCTCTAGGAATGTACTGAACTTGGTTGTAGCAACCTAGTTTTACAGGGCACTAGGAATGTCCTGAACTAGGATATAACCCCTTAGTTTTACAGGGCGCTAGGAATGTCCTGATATTGATTGAAACACCCTAGTTTTACAGGGCTCTAGGAATGTCCTGAACTTGGTTGTAACACCCTAGTTTTACAGGGCGCTAGGAATGTCCTGAACTGTTGTAACACCTTAGTTTTAGAGGGCGCTAGGAATGTCCTGATAATGATTGTAACACCCTAGTTTTACAGGGCGCTAGGAATGTCCTGAACTTGATTGTAACACCATAGTTTTACAGGGCGCTAAGAATGTCCTGAACTCTAATGTAACACCTTTGTTTTACAGGGCGCCAGGAATTTCCTGAACTTGATTGTTACACCTTAGTTTTACAGGGCTCTAGGAATGTCCCGAACTTGGTTGTAACCCCCTAGTTGTACAGGGCTCTAGGAATGTCCTGAACTTGGTTATAACACCTTAGTTTTACAGGGCTCTAGGAATGTCCTTAACTTGATTGTAACACCTTAGTCTTACAGGGCGCTAGGAATGTCCTGAATTTGATTGTATCACCTTAGTTTTACAGGGCACTAGGAATGTCCTAAACTTGATTGTAACACCTTAGTCTTACAGGGCTCTAGGATTGTCCTGAACTTGATTGTAACACCTTAGTCTTACAGGGCTCTAGGAATGTCCTGAACTTGGTTGTAACACCCTAGTTTTACAGGGCGCTAGGAATGTCCTGAACTAGGATGTAACACCTTAGTTTTACAGTGCTCTAGGAATGTCCTGAACTTGATTGTAACACCTTAGTTTTACAGGGCTCTATGAATGTCCTGAATTTGGTTGTAACACCCTAGTTTTACAGGGCTCTAGGAATGTCCTGAACTTGGTTGTAACCCCCTAGTTTCACAGGGCTCTAGGAATGTCCTGAACATGATTGTAACACCTTAGTCTTACAGGGCGCTAGGAATGTCCTGAACTAGGATGTAACACCTTAGTTTTACAGGGCTCTAGGAATATCCTGAAATTGAGTGTAACACCTTAGTTTTACAGTGCTCTAGGAATGTCCTGAACTTGATTGTAACACCTTAGTTTTACAGGGCTCTATGAATGTCCTGAATTTGGTTGTAACACCTTAGTTTTACAGGGCTCTAGGAATGTCCCGAACTTGGTTGTAACCCCCTAGTTTCACAGGGCTCTAGGAATGTCCTGAACATGATTGTAACACCTTAGTCTTACAGGGCGCTAGGAATGTCCTGAATTTGATTGTATTACCTTAGTTTTACAGGGCACTAGGAATGTCCTAAACTTGATTATAACACCTTTGTCTTACAGGGCTCTAGGAATGTCCTGAACTTGATTGTAACACCTTAGTTTTACAGGGCTCTAGGAATGTCCTGAACTTGGTTGTAACACCCTAGTTTTACAGGGCACTAGGAATGTCCTGAACTAGGATGTAACACCTTAGTTTTACAATGCTCTAGGAATGTCCTTAACTTGATTGTAACACCTTAATATTACAGGGCTCTAGGAATGTCCTGAACTTGGTTGTAACACCCTAGTTTTACAGGTCACTAGTAATATCCTGAACTAGGATGTAACACCTTAGTTTTACAGGCTCTAGGAATATCCTGAAATTGATTGTAACACCTTAGTCTTACAGGGCGCTAGGAATGTCCTGAACTTGATTGTAAAACCTTAGTTTTACAGGGCGCTAAGAATGTCCTTAACTTGATTGTAACACCCTAGTTTTACAGGGCGCTAGGAATGTCCTGAACTTGATTGTAACACCCTTGTTTTACAGGGCGCTAAGAATGTCTTAAACTTGGTTGTAACACCTTAGTGTTACAGGGCACTAGGAATGTCCTGAATTTGATTGTAACACCCTAGTTTTACAGGGCACTAGGAATGCCCTGAACTTGGTTGTGACACCTTAGTTTTAGAGGGCACTAGGAATGTCCTGAACTTGATTGTAACACCCTTGTTTTACAGGGCACTAGGAATGCCCTGAACTTGGTTGTAACACCTTAGTTTTAGAGGGCGCTAGGAATGTCCTGAACTTGTTTGTAACACCCTAGTTTTACAGGGCGCTAGGAATATCCTGAACTTGATTGTAAAACCCTAGTCTTACAGGCTCTAGGAATGTCCTGAACTTTGTTGTAACACCCTAGTTTTACAGGGCGCTAGGAGTGTCTTAAACTTGGTTGTAACACCTTAGTGTTACAGGGCACTAGGAATGTCCTGAATTTGATTGTAACACCCTAGTTTTACAGGGCACTAGGAATGCCCTGAACTTGGTTGTAACACCTTTGATTTAGAGGGCGCTAGGAATGTCCTGAACTTGATTGTAACACCCTAGTTTTACAGGGCGCTAGGAATATCCTGAACTTGATTGTAACACCCTAGTCTTACAGGGCTCTAGGAATGTCCTGAACTTTGTTGTAACACCCTAGTTTTAGAGGGCGCTAGGAGTGTCCTGAACTTGGTTGTAACACCTTAGTTTTAGAGGGCGCTAGGAATGTCCTGAACTTGATTGTAACACCCTAGTTTTACAGGGCGCTAGGAATGTCCTGAAATTGATTGTAACACCCTAGTTTTACAGGGCATTAGGAATGTTCTGAACTTGATTGTAACACCCTAGTTTTACAGGGCGCTAAGAATGTCTTGAACTTAGTTTTACAGGACACTAGGAATGTCCTGAATTTTATTGTAACACCCTAGTTTTACAGGGCACTAGGAATGTCCTGAACTTGATTGTAACACTTTAGTTTTACAGGGCACTAGGAATGTCCTGAACTTGATTGTAACACCTTAGTTTTACAGGGCACTAGGAATGTCCTGAACTTGATTGTAACGCCTGAGTTTTACAGAGTGCTAGGAATATCCTGAACTAGGTTGTAACACCCTAGTTTTACAGGGTGCTAAGAATGTCCTGAACTTGATTGTAACACCCTAGTTTTACAGGGCGCTAGGAATATCCTGAACTTGATTGTAACACCCTAGTTTTACAGGGCACTAGGAATGTCCTGAACTTGATTGAAACACCTTAGTTTTACAGGGCACTAGGAATGTCCTGAACTTGATTGTAACGCCTGTGTTTTACAGAGTGCTAGGAATATCCTGAACTAGGTTGTAACACGCTAGTTTTACAAGGTGCTATGCTTGTCCTGAACTTGATTGTAACACCCTAGTTTTACAGGGCGCTAGGAATATCCTGAACTTGATTGTAACACCCTAGTTTTACAGGGCGCTAGGAATATCCTGAACTTGATTGTAACACCCTATTTTTACAGGGCACTAGGAATGTCTTGAACTAGCTCATACCCGGAAAGAGCTCTTAGAATGTATTACATTCAGGACCTCTGGACAGTTAACAACAACGTGCCGACCTCATTAAAAAGATCAGTTAAACTAGTTCTTAAATTAGTATTAAGAAAAAATGATACTTTGAAATAGATTAAATATATTATTTTTTATGTTATTACCGTTCCGGTTGATATGACTAAAACATTTCCTACTTGTGATGCGTCAAATGAATGACAGTATTTATTTTAACATTAATTTGAAGGACACACTCTTAAAAGTATATATACACATATATAGTTTTATGTATCTTACTAGATAGTTTACATTGTGAAGTGGTATTGAGATAAAACTGGGCGATCCTCAGCCCGCCTTGCCAGATGCGGGAGTATGCAGTAAAACTAAACTAAGAAAAATACCAACTATTTAACCAATTATTCATCTAACTTTTTAACATACCGATAGTGTAAATATATCACTGAACTCCATTAAGTGAATCTATATTCATCTCTATATTTTAGTGCTAAATTTCATTCATTTTATAAACTTTTCAAAATTATCCTTGAAAATCAAAATACTTCATTGTCTGATCTTCAAAGGACGCTGATGAGCCCCTTGTGTTTTCTATTTTAAAATAACAATCTTTTTTACCTTACAAACTGAATTAGACTCACATTTCGATTGAATCAAAATATTTAGTTTAAGTTTAGTAATCTAGTAACACCATAAGGATGGCTTGGAATATATTATTAATAGTATTTAAAACGGTACTAATAGAACTATACAATATTTAATAGTAAACACTAAAAATATTAATCTAAAACTATATTAAAACAAACGCGCTGCTCAATTGAAGTGATTCCCGTGAACATGGTAGACCTAGACATTTATGTAATGGCTAATATCGATAGAACTTATAATATCGATTGGTAAATCTATGACAGCTTTTGTCAAAGGTTGAACTTTTCTTCTTGACTCTCAATATCGTAACCGCGTCACATAAAAGCAGTATCGAAATGGCAAATACCTATTCCAACAGTGTGTGTCATCGTTCAAAAGATTTTGCGTTCAAAACCAGGTAAAAAGTTAACCTGTAAAGTTAAGCTTGGACAAACTTTATTTTTATACTCTTGGAACTTTTGATCTTTGATTTTAGTGAATACAACAATAAGTATCAACATTTTCACGTAATAATCATTATTGAAGTGCGGTTCTTGTTTACCTTTCTAACGGCCGTCGTTACAATAAAATTTCAAATAATTACTTTATAAATTATAGCTATAATAGTTAAACCAAAACCCGCCTCGGTGGCGTAGTTGGCTAACGCGCCTGTCGTTTTGAGCTCGACTGCTGAGGACGGGGAGATCAAGGTTCGAATCTCGGTCGGGTGAACTGGGTGTGGTTTTTCCTAAATGGTTTTCCACTCTCCCTCCACGCAAATGTGGGTTCACTTCCTCTAATTCAACCTTCCCAATTCCTAATCAATTATCGTAATTAGTACTTAAAGCGTACAACCCAAATGGGTAGTAAGACGTGGTGCTAAATAATAAAAATAATAATAATAATAGTTAAACCAAACTACGAAAGACTGTGCGGTACTGTTGCACTAATCAGCATTAAATAATCAACAATTGTGAGCACATATTTCTACTTTATACAAATATATGTTATAGGTCAACACCTATACTTGTAAATTGAACCCATGACCCTTTGATTCCCTTAATTCATTATGTTGGCGAATGGAGCATCTTGCATAAATACAAAATTTCTGATTCTAATTTTGGTGTTTTTTTTATTCCTTCTCCCTTTAAAATACTTTTATTTTAATGTTAAACGAAAAACCGACTTACATCAACTACAATTCATTATCAATACCATTCAAAATTTCAAATACGGTTTTAAATTGGAGAAAATGCGAATAGGTATGCATAATTCTCCTTAAGAAGCAGTGTATTTCTACGACCCGTGACGTCACTCTAAGCGGAGCTGTCATTGTTAACCCTCCGACCTATCACGGTCGTTGTACAGCGCTTGGTGGTTGAATGTATCACTAAAGTCCATGTTCCACGATTCATTTTCCCATATACATGTATTTTAGTACTTGAATATTATATACATCCCATCCCCCAAGGATTTAATCATCTGGACATTTGCATTCCTGATTTGGATTATTTGTTTGGATTTTATTTTCAGTTTATCATCAATAAGATAGTTGACATAATTTTAAAGTTGGATTTAAATACCTTGCTAGCCACCCCTACCCTTAACACCCCTCTATCCCCCCTTTCCCCCAAGGTTATGTACCGCAACACATCATCAGCACCTACATAGCTGTCCGAAAGCCACCTCCGAGGAAAACTCACGGGAAAATTCTCCTCTTTAGCAATTATATAAGTCCCAGTTCACAATGACAAACATTGCCACATATAAGTACACTGGGCAATGTATGAGGACTGCAGTGCCCACGTGGATAAAACATAGCTAGACTCACAGCTCTGACGCCGAGCTTACAAAGGGAGGGAGTGTTTGTCTTCACAACGTCAGTTCTAGCATTCACAACATAGTTCACTGTGTGTATTCTAGTAGGGTTGTATTACATCTGGTCTGGTGGTTAAGTTGACAGAATTCGCTGAATCGGTGAAGTAGAAAGTAGGCTGTGCTACCATCACATTAGATATAGTAGTTAATTACAAGGTCACTTTGTATGGAGGGTGGGAGGATCGTGATTAAATGCTATGATAGTAAATATGTTAATCTGTGTGATTAATATATTGTACTCTTATTGTCTGCCTGATTATCCAGACCTCCCTCATCCAAATCTCTTAGATAAAACAGTTAATAACCAGTTTGTTAAAAATGAATCAATTTAATGTTTCTATAAATATATCATATATAGATATGTTTCTCCAGTAAACCAATCATTCAGTACGTACACCAGGACAAACAACTAGAAAACAGTCATTCAGTACGTACACCAGGACAAACAACTAGCAAACAGTCATTCAGTACGTAAGCCAGTCTAAAGAATCAGCCACTAGTTATCCAGTTAAATACTTGGATAGAGAGCCCATATTTTCCTTTGTAGCAGCTTGGCTTGCTCATCTAAGATCTAAGGCTTTGTCAAAATGTGTAGTGGTCATTTATACTTTACTTCACGGCAGGCATTTGTTTCGTTTTATATTCTATAAAGAGCTGGAACTGGTATTCTGATGTGACGATGGATAAAATAGACGGAATATGGTAAGAGTTTTAGAAGCACTGTAGTGTAATAGCCTTTTATTTGGTTCAGTGACGTTGCTAGGACTACATAACTTGTTAATTAACGTTTTAATTATTTCCGTCACAGCTGCATATTAAATAACGTTATCATTTTATAATTATTAGCTAAAACCTGAATGTTATATATAAAAATTATCAGAGGGTTAAAGATATCTAATTCTAGATCAAAATCTACAATGCACGATATACAATCATAGATTGTGCTATATTTCTTATAATATTTGTACCTTGAAACATTCTAAAGAGTCAAGAATGATATAGGCCTATACATATTACAACTAAACATGATATTTTTACTTTCTCGCTATCTTACAGTTAAGGAAAGTATTGTGATCGTAAAAAAAAAACCAATTCGTGATTTTTATGAAACTCGACGTTTAATGACCCTTCGAATCTGAAAAAGTGGTTTTTGGATTCCCATCTCTCTGCTTGTCTGTGTGTCTGTTTAAACTTAAAATTAAGAGTAGTTTAATAGAGGGCGAGACGAGAAAAAACAGATTTTCTTAAAATCAGCTCTAACGATTTTTTATTAACATTCGTATCTAGAAGTTGATTAATATTATAAATAAAATGACTATTTTCATTTTCCCATGAAAACTACTTTTAAGTTACTTTACAGTAGGGGAAATGACCGTATCGCCACAACTATTTGAGATACTAAATATCATTGTAAAATTGTAGTACTATTAAAAATAAAAAGCTTTTATATGAATATATTTTTATAAAACTAACAGTTTCTGAAATATTGGAAAATAATTATATTAATACAACTTTTTGAACTTAAGTTGTAAAGATATACTAAAGTTTTAACGCAATAATTCTATAATGCCATAGAGTAGTTAAATATAAGTAAGTCTCTCAAAAAGTTTATGATATTTTTCCTTAAACCTCTTTGGAGAAATCTTTGTACAAAAATGATCTATCTCTTTTATTTTAGACTCAATAGTCAATATTTACATTTTTTATTGGTCAAAATTTATAAATGAGGAATTTAATATCAATGCGATGGCATGAAGATGTGCAGCACCTAATAAAATTTCGAAAATTTTAACCGGAAGTTGAAATTTTTATATGAAGTGTTGACCCTTGTGGACCCAATATTTATCTTTTTTTTTATCGGTCCGTACATACAAATGAGGACATTAATTTTTTGTTTAATATAATTATAAAATTTTAAACCAGGACTCAAAAAATGTTTTACACAAATTTAGTAAAATGTATGCTTGGGTTTGGTTGTTTATATTATTTCGTTTCACACAATATATTGCGAGTTTTGTGTAAATATCTCAATTTTTAAACAATAGAGTGAGAAAGTCCGTGCGCAGTTCCGTAATATTAATTTTTAAATGGGAATATACTCTCTATAATAATTGAATTCAAAAGAGGATTTGTATCGATTTAGTAACATATAGAATACTTTGGAAAAGGTGTTGATTTTCTGTTTCTTAAAATTAAATTTCCAGGAATAATAATATTTTATCTAAAACATTTGTATATGCTATTTGTTTTGTCTCGTAAAAGATAAGCCTCCACTATTTTGAGCGATAACTAACAAGAAGCTTGATGTAACTAAACATTGTAATAAATATTGGTTGACAACAATGTGTTAGGCGTATAAACCGAACGGTTAGTAAGACTAAGTGCTAAATAAACAAATAAAGTAAAAACAATGTGTTCGTAAAAGTATGCAATAGTTCTAGTCACTTGTCACACTTATCGCTGCCGCTTGGATATTGCCATTTGTTTTAAATGGTACATTTATTTTACTTTTCAAGGGAATTGTTGTTTAGCGTCTTTTGTAGGAATTCACACTGTCTAAATGTATTGTACTGTCAAGATTTGTATTTGATGACCTCACAGTGCTCCACGCCTTACTTAGTTTTAATTTGGTCTATTATGAATTATTATTAAAACAATTTAAAAGATTTACCCACATTTTAATTTATTGGACCTTTTATTTTACCCGTCCAGGCCACGTGCATATCTAGTATAATGCGTCATGAGTATATGAACCCTCATCCTATGGGGTCGTGTGTCAGGGTAGTTATTACTTAGACCATTCGACAACCCCTACCCGTTGGAGCTGCCTCGCAAGTGTGGCTGTTGTAAAGAGGGTTAAAGTATTCATATCCACGCACTGATTAACCACTCAACCATCTCTGAAGGACTGGTTTTGAGTCCAGGCTTAGAATGGTTTTCAAATTGTTGATTTTTAGGATTCACAACATTCGAGACGGTGACATAGAATTGAAAAAAATAGTCCAGAGTATTTGGATAGGATCAAAACCTCTCTTCCAGCAGAGTTAGTGGGGACCTCTTTAACTACCACTCATTGGAGACAATAACCAAACATGGTATTGTGGTATGGTCCAATATCCCAACGTAGTATCTATAGTATGGTCCAATAACCCAACATAGTATGTGTGTCATGGCCCAATAACCCAACATAGTATGTGTTGTATGGTCCAATAACCCAACGTAGTATGTGTAGCCTTGTCAAATATCGCAACATTAGTAAGAACATAAAGGTATAACCCCACACTATGAGCATAGAGTTTAAATAACACAACACGGTTCGAGAAGAAGGCCCAATAACCCAACGCGATTCAGGCAAAAAAGTAAATTGGCCAACAAGGTACGATCATAAAGCTTCAATGGGCCAACACAGATTTTCGGAAATCAGTCATTGGTAGATTACATTTGACTTTAGTCCTATATTTAAATTCACGATTAAATCTTGAGAAATGACCGTAATAAATTTAAATGATAAGTTTGGAGGAAATTAATTTGATATTTTCAGCTTTAGCTCCATGTGAGGAAAGGTAATGCATACGTGAGTACATAAGATAATTCTAAAAAAGTACTTGTATGAGTTTGGGAGCACATAACATGTCAAGCTATATAATATTTTTATAATATAAAATATCTCATTTAAAATACCTGCTCTATATCAAAAACTACAAATTTTAAAACGCTTCCATTTAATATTCTCGGCATATGTATTATATAAGTGTCACAAAAATGTCATTTTAATAAAACAGTTTGCTTACGTTATAATCATATAAATGTAAATATATACATTGTTAATATAGTTACATATAACTAAATACATTAATATGTCTACACACACACACACACACACACACATAGGCACACACCTATATTATATATATATATATATATATATATATATATATATATATATATATATATATATATATATAAAGGTTGGACTGGCCTTATCATAAGGCTACTCACGACTCACGTGTTTTCATTATATTATACTTTTAATAAAGATTCAAACAAATTAAATAATGTTATTTACAACTACTAGTCGAACATTGTGAAGAAAGGTGTAAGCCTTACCTCGTCACTAGCTCAAAGCACGTTGTTATAAAAGTGTCTTATTGGTGCTTGTATGCAATAGGCCTATGTTATACTCCATAGAAGCACCAATAATGCCTTTGTAAATAGGGGCTGCTTTTGGTTCATTGGAAGGAGAGGGTTGGGATTAACACACGCAAAGTGAAATCTCATAGCTCCTTAAAGTTATCCAGGAAATTGGTAGCACTGACTCGCTCAGACAAAAATACCAACAAGCATTTTAGCTTGGCAACAATTACATTGAGGGGTGACCTGGTGGTCTAGGGGTAAGGTGTCAGACTATTATGCTGGGGTCCGGGGCTCAATCCTCGGTCCCGGCACAAATTTATCTGATTTCCAAACCCTTCCTTCACCTCTGACAAGACATCTTGTGAATGTGGGGAATGCCAGGCCTCCACCGTGGTTCGGATTCCACGTTAAACTGTAGGTTCTCCATTTCATCTCACAATCACCCTACCATTACACATTGGCGTAAGTGCATATAACCCAAACGGGTAGTAAGACGCGGTGCTAATAATAATAATAATAATTACATTTGGATAATTCAACAATTTTGTTGTTTTTGTAAAAATGATATTCTATTGATTCCATTAACGCCAGTGTCAAATAATGAGATCTGTAAGTTACCGCAGTATGGCTCAACACCTATCTAGTCCCACGGTATCTTTGGGGAGGGATAGCCAAGTAACTTCATTTAACCGATACGTCCTTGGTAGCCTCATAGCTTAAGGAGCCATTCCCACATAATATTTTGTTACAGTTGGGGGGAAGGTCAAGAGTTCTAATCCCGACTGCGCCACTGGTTATACAGGTTGTATTATCATTATTATTATTATTATTATTATTATTATTAGCACCGCGTCTTACTACCCGTTCGGTTTATACGCACTTACGCTAATGTGTAATGGTAGGGTGATTGTGAGATGAAATGAAGGACCTACAGTTTAACTTGGAATCCGAACCACGGTGGAGGCCTGGCATTCCCCACATTCACAAGATGTCTTGTCAGAGGTGAAGGAAGGGTTTTGAAATCAGATAAATCTGTGCTGGGACCGAGGATTGAACCCCAGCCGCCAGCACAGAAGTCTGACACCTTACCCCTAGACCACCTGGTCACCTCTGTATTTTAATTAATGTCAAATATGATATGGGCGTATTTCTGTCGACCAAACACCTAGAAAAGCTAATTTAAACATGACTCTATAATCGCTTAGTCTTAGAGTTATTTAACTGAGTTACTCAAATATGGTCGCAGCGTAGCCATTGAATGGTCAGCTCGATCATAATATTTGGACCCAATATTTCTGGGGATATTTAAAGTCCATTGCTTATGCAAGTCCTGTGGCTCATGTTGAGGTTTAAGAGGATGTATCGTAAATGTATGTGAGCAAATACGTGATACCTGAGGTGTATTCAACAGAGTACAACAAAACACGGAACTCAGGCTCAGAGGATGCATCAAAGCAGGAGTAGACAATTTTTAACAAGTTTTGCTTTAAAATATTCTGTCTTGTGTTTTTGTTAGTTTCTGTTACACTTTTTTTTTAATGCATTACTTCTGTTGGATTGCTTATTAATTGAACAATAAAATTCCTCCTACCTCAGAAACTGAGTGTTTATAGATCCATGTTTATATGGACTTTTCTTAATGTTTGGTGGCTGGGAATACGCCCCTAGAATATTTGAAACTATCCACACAAATGAGGTTTGATATTTTCTAAATTATAATATGAATACCTATGTATTAAAGAAAGTGTGTTAGATTTAAAATAATAAAGTTTGAGCCTTTGGCTGCGGGCATACCTGGTTTTCACGACCAAAACGCCTTGACCAGAATGCCAGCACGCAAAGTCTCGCACTGGCTATACTGTGCGCCTATAACCTACCGAAAGCGACTTTACCTTCCTCGTAAGAGTATCATCGCTCTGCCATCTAGCGGCTAGTTGATCAATTTTGTTATATTGTTTATGATTAAATACTTTGTCTGCAGAAAAAAAAATCATTATAAATATTTGAAAAGCTAGACAATCCTACCATCGATGTCCCTCTTGTTGCTATCCCGTGTTTATTACTAAGAGGAGTCAACAGAATAGTTTTATTGTATTTCTTAAATAATATATCACTTTAAATATCAGGGGAATCTAATATTGTACATATTGATTTTAAACTACAAGAATTAAGGAAAGAGATGTTTTATGTAAAAATTTGATTATTCCTGGAAATTTAATTTTGACCTACAGAAAAACCATACTTACCCCTAAGTATTCTATACGTTTATTAAATCGATACAAATCCTCTGTTTGAATTCAATTATAAACCATATTTTCCCATTTAATAAAATATGCAGATACATCTAGGAGGAAGTAATTTTTACTATTTTAGAGCTATTCAACAATCAGTAAGTAGAACATATTATTTTATCTACTTATATTCTTATCAAATAATGAAGCTCGTCCAATTTTAAAAGTTTTCAAATCCATAGAACAGGGAAATTGGCCATAATATAAAGATAATTAGATATATTTACAAAATCTTGAGTATGATTATGTCAAGATTTGTTTTACATGGTTATGTGTGCGTTTTAATTGATACAATGTGGTAAATTTGATAAAGTTAATGTTTTGAAGATATCTATTAGCATTAGCTTTGTAAAAGAGTGCGAAACTATTTAGGAAAACTGACCCTTAAATAACTCGGCCGGGATTTGAACCTCAACTTTCCGGTCACAAACAAACCTCACTAGAGGAGGCTGATAATTAGATCCCATGATGCTGATGTGGATAAGTCTTTTCTATAAATTTGAGTACAGCACACTACAAAGGCAATCTCAAGACATATTTTAAATATATTGTAATTATCTGTAATAGTAATTCCCTCGGCTGTGACCGAAAGCTGGCATGCTCTTGACCACGGCAATGGCTGTATTTACATCCATTGTATGAGCGTTCGTCTTATTCTTTTTATTAACATATTTATTAAGTACTATACGACTCAACTAATATTACTATAACTAGAGCAACAAACTATATTTGCTCCAGATAAAACAAAGACGTTAATCTCAGTAGAAAGATGTGAGAACGAATGAAATTATTGGTTGTAGAGTGGTCTATCAACATTGTGATCAGTGTACCAATGGATTGGATAACATCGCATGACGTCAGAAGATATTCCATCCAATGTGTTGACAGTGCCCTGTCAGGAAGACCGGAGACCCAGAGCCCCAATTCAAACCTCGCTAATGGGGGTGAAACATTTTGTGAGCGAACAGTTTGTAAAATATGAATTCATTTTTTTACAAAATATTGCCAGAGGTCTAGCTACACAAGAAGTGTAGAAATCCAGGATCAGTGTGTGCTTGACTCTCATTCTTCAGGTGTGATTTGTATCCTGTACGGCTGTACTCAGGATGTCACTCCTTCCTGGGGACTCTGCCTTCCATAGCTGTGTATGTGTGTGCACCAAGTCGCTCTGCCCCTCCAGGGTATCTGAATATTCATACTAACAGAGAGAGAGATCCCCCTCAGTACACACACCTGAGATTCAAACCATGACCTCCTCGTCACTAGGAAAGAAGGCTAGGTTAGCCTTATGCCTTAGTCCATGTGAGCATTGATGTAGGCTCCTTTTAGTTTAAAGTTTATCAGCTTACGAGTCAATAAATAATAAATATATACTCAATAGACACGAGACCTGTATCATTCGTCAAACTGAATCACTTCTCACTTGGTCTCTGTTTACGGAGAAGTAGAGTATCAAACCCAGGCCCTAGGATTTGGGGAAGGAGGGGAGGGGGGGGGGGGTTCTACACACGGGTATTTCACACTCTCTTTTCATGCTAATTTGGAAAAGTCTCCTCTATTTTTCTTCTTCTTTCTACCTCTTAGATAAATCCATTAATGATTATTGTGATAAGCATGATTCTGGATTTAGTTGGTTGTTGCTTTATATAACTAAATAACAAAACATATATCTTCAAAGCTATAAATATTAATAGAGTAAAAACAAAATTTTCTAGATAGTTTTGATATTTGCTATCTACAAGATATATTCTCAGCCGGGGCTTCAACGGAGCACTCCAAATAAGTAATTTCCAATAATTTACTCTTCACGGCCTGACTCAATGACTATAATAGGCTCCATATCAATAGGTACTAAGACATCAGAGGAAAACAGTGCACCCTAAACAATAGCCTTAAGATTCTGTTTCCTAATCACGTTGTTTTGTGTATTTTAGATCCACGTATTATGCATATCATGTAGTCTAATAATTACTGTGATATGTTAGGATGAAGTAGGTTGAGTTTAGAGAAAGTGTATCTGGATGAGTAGAGAGAGAGAAATAAAGAGATTGGAAAAAGGAAAAGAAACAGGGAGAAACTACCAACAATTCACCCCAAGTTTAGAATACTGATTTCCCCTTAATCGCATTCTAATCTATTCTAAGAATGATGTATTAGTGATTAGTCCATTCGACCACCACATTGAATAATAACCTGTTATTGAAGGATTTAGATAAGCTGATAGCACTCTCTACTTTGTCCGTAAGCTCCAGGTTTGAGCACATCTGATGTCAGTATTGCTGTTTTATTTACTCTTTGTGATTTCCCAAACCCTCTCCATTTAAAATGCATCGTTTTGATATTATATTTTGGTTGTTTAATATTTATTCTTTCTGTTCTCCAAAACTTTGGGCCGACTAAACTCGTTGCTATCAAATGTCCGAGGGTCTTAAAGTGCACCCTTCACATGAGAGTGTATCAACTTTTAACTCCGGCTAGACACTTCAAGGGGAAGAAAGAGTTACATTCTAAAAGGTAACAAGATTCTAAGTTATATGGGATACAAAACTAAGTAAAAATCAGTTCTACGTCTTCACATCAATCAACATAATTAAATGTAGAACCAACTACGATTCTGGTTATATCAAGCAGATGATTTTTTTTTTAATGATCTGATTACAACCAAAGCATTTTTAAATATATAAGGGTCAAAAATCACCTAACCAGATATATATTTTCGAATATTTAATGTATGTATAATTGAATACCTACATCGGTAGTCACACGGTCTAACGCGTCACTTTTGAGTATGAGGGGATTGCCGATGACGGTGAGATGATGGCCGGTTATACGGAAAGAGTTTTTCTTAAATATTATTCCATTATTCCTCCACACAAATCTGGATAAACTTACTCTTAAATTGTACTTTCCTCCACCCTATTTCATTAGGGTAGTCATTGAATGCGTACATCATAAACGTAAATTATGACGCTGCAAAAATATATTAGCATTTACCATAGGTAAGATACTTCCGTAGCGTTTGCAACAATGGATGATGGTGTTATCTTACCTTAACAGGAATACAGATAAGGATCAAGAGAAGATCAGCGGAAGCTAGACTCGCCAAGAAGACGTTGGTTGTACTCTTCATTCTCCGATAGCGACATATCGTGAATATGATCAAAGAGTTCCCCGTGATACCCAGTAACATCGTCAACCCGTACACCGCCAAGGTCGTCAGAAGTTCGGGCCAGTTGAAGATGTTGTGGGATTCCTCCATGTCGTAGTCGTAGACGTAGTCCTCGTCGTAGAAAGAATTGTTAGAGGTGCCGTTGATGGCATTGATCGCTGTCTTGTTGATGTCTGTGACGGCGTTGATGTGGTCCCCCGGTTCCATCCAGCTACCGTCGGTCCCCTCATCGGCCGCCGATAGACTTAGTGACAATGAAAACGTCAGACAGTAGATTTGATGGATCATCAAGGACTTGATGCTGACCATTTTACTGAGGTGATGGTTTTGTGGGTATCTTTAAATATTTTTGTAGGGACTTTTACTTTAAGAAAAAAAAAGAAACAACTGTTGATTTTTTATCACTCGTTATTTATTTAGTTTTCAATTACTTAAAATAATAAGATTGTATCGTTTTACGTTTTGACTCTAAATAAGCATTTAATTTATTGATCTCAATGGATAAAACTAATAGATCATTATTATTTATCTAAAAAGAAAAGAAAGCAAGTCGTTACTTCAAACTAAGGTCATTAACGTTATTCCCTTAATGCATGTGTTATACCTATTAATCTTCCTACGTCCATATTTATTTCACATTTGGCCTTGTGTCTTTACTGTCGGCGAACAATCAGCAAGTCATGTTTTTAAAAAGATTAAAACAACGTCTCAAAATTAGTATGCAAAGAAAATATGTTCTGTGGTTAGTTTTAAATACTACTCTTTCAAACTAATTATAAGTTTATATTTATGTTATTCGCGTGAGAAGTCTTTTTTAATAGTTGGAGTTAGACACGATTTATTGTTTTATTTATTTTAAGTAGAAACAAATAAATTAATATAACAAGTAGGTTATGTTCACTTGCACCTATAAATGTATTATCTTTGATAATGAAAAATGAAATAAAATTTAAAGTATTTTATTTCTACTTACAAAGAATAACGAATATTCCATATCAAAATATAATTTAAAAATTGCTACACGTAGTAAACTATCTATTAGCGATTGTACAGAAGAAGTTCAATTACTCCAAACTAGTCAAGTGGTATTAGTTAATATTCAATTGAGCGTAGCACGTGGCAGGAGGACAAATAATTATGTGTGTGAATGTTTTGTCACTAGGGTCTTCTACAAATATAGAACATTTCGGAATCTTCAAAAACACATCTGAGTTGGAAAGTTGCCTGATTTCTAAACTTAAATAAAACAAGATAAAACACTATTTGGTTGCACCATGATGAAAAACTAATAAAAAAGTTGTCAACGCGTCATTAAACAAAATAATATTAGAGTATTTAATTTTGTTAGTAAACTTTAAAAAGTAAAACTGATATTTAATATATAATTATACTGTTTTTAAAATTTAATTATCTTTAATACTCTTATTTTGAGGACACAAGACAATAAAGTCGATAATGATTTTAATTATCACGTATCATGAAGGGTCTTATTGATTGCTAAAAAAACACGGACTACGCTTTAATCAATATTAGTGAAATTTTAATAGTTGATTCAAAAATATCTGAATAGTTGCGATGTTGTAACAAAACATTTTATGAACCAAATAAATTGTCTTTGAAGTTTAACAAAACACACGTCTCCGAAACTTTAATCATGATATTTTTTCTAGAAAAATATAAACACATGTTATGTTGTAATAAGGATGTTCACTGTGAACTTTTAAAAACACTTAACATTTCTCTTGCATCCCAAAAACCCTTTGTTCATTTTCTACACTAAAACCTGATGTTATCGTAATAAAAGGCCGAATGAGCGAGTATTTGTCACGGACACGCGCAGATATTTCGACCAACCCTGTTCGCAGACAGAGCTGAACTGATGAAACAAATCTTCTCCGCTTCCTCCAACATTTCGCGTCTGCTTCCGCGCACTTCCGACATTCAACTGTTCTCATCTCGTGTGTGTTAGTGTGTGTGTGATGACTACAAAGGAATCGAATAACGTAATACAGACGAACAAAAAATTAATCGTAAATAATTGCATAATTATGTTTAATTATAAAAGTGAAGGTGATTAATGTTTAACTTTTTATTGAAGTTGATTAATTTAACAATTGTTTTGTCCCTCTAAGACCACGTCCTCTTAGCAGTTTGCAATAATATGGTATTTAAAGGATATAAAACCTACTAGATACTGTCTAACGCTAAGACGTCAGGTATAAGCTTTGGTGACAACATTTCCTAAGTCAGGATATCGCACGACATGTGGCGTTAAAAAAATGTAGGGACTTGGTTTGGAAAAATATCGCATGTGTATCCGCATTTGCGTGCATGGAGGATGGGAAACCATTTTTGAGAAACCCCCCTCAGTTCACCCGACCAAGGTTCAAACCCGGTATCCCCATCAACAGCAGTCCAGTCTATTGCGAGAGTGACGCCTTAAACTATGTGACCACTGAAGTGGGTTGTTTTAATTTGAGTTAAATTAAGATTAGTGTTCTCTACTCATATTTGTGTGTCAAAGTAGGTATGTGTATGCTAATTGGTTTAGTTAATTTGGTTAGTTTCTTAATAACTATGTTTCAATGATGGTTAGATAATGGTTTATTTCAGTTGAAGTGGAAATTAACTCGTAGTGTTTTAGTGATCATATTAATATTTGCTTTTAATTTTATAATTGTCTTTAGTTACATCCAACGTTCTCTTTCTCAACCAGCTGATGACATTAGAACACGACTTACATGCTAATTTAGGTATAGATCAACATAGCACCAACAAGGTTATTGACCCTGAGGACCTACTAGCTAATGGAATACCTGGACTTAATCACTAGGTGGTTAGGGCTTTGAATGAACTGAAAAAAATTATTCACTGTAGTTATTTGGAACAAAATTTGTTCGGCAGAAGGAGTAGGAGTTAAAGTTTGTATTATTGTATGCGATGGATAGGAATTAGAGTTAAAGTTTGTATTTATTGTTGCGATGGAAGGAATTAGAGTTAAAGTTTGTATTTATTGTTGCGATGAAAGGAGTTTGAGTTAACGTTTGTATTTTTGCAGTTTTTATAACAAGAACATTTGGGCCAAATTAAATCAAATAGTAATTACATTTAGTTTACTATACACACTTATATAAATAGTTTTTTATGTTAGTAAGTTTTCGATAAAGTTGTAAGCCACTGAATCGATTGAGAAATACTTTCCACAAATGTTGTTCTTGAATTTTCAAGAAGGATCTATTGCTACTTTTATTATTCACTTTGAGCCAATTTCAACGTTTACTTTGAAATTTTGGGTTTTTTATTAGTTCTGATAAAATGGTAAGAATACTAGATCGCATGTCTTAATTTTATATTTATAAAACCATCTGTTTTATAAATATGGGAAGTTCCAGTATATTCTTTACCAATATGTGTGATAATGTGCTGAGGTTTGGGTACAAACAACTAAAATTATCTGTTTAAATCTCATAATGCTCACGCCAGTGGACTGTGGACTTAAATTTCAAATTTATAATATCCTGACGGAGAGGTTGGGGTCTAGTCCCACCTACATTTAATACGGATGTATTTCTTCAAAAATACACGTCATTAAATGTGCTTATTTCGGACAAGTAATAGGACATGGATCAATGATCGGAGGCTGTTATCTGGTAATAGAAGTAGATAAATGGAAGCGGTAAGATGTTTTCATATTTCCGTTTGGCACGTTCAAGTACACAACACGCTCTCCTTTGTGGACGGTCATGGTTCGATTCCATATTTGACTCTAGCACAATTCCCAAAAAGTACCATATAATAAAAGTTTGATAAAAAAAAATACATCTGTGAACCAGAATGCCGTGTAAAAAGAGCATTGTTGCTGGTTTTTAAAAATCAGTATCAAAACTGAATCCATAAATATAATTGTCACCTAAAGCCACACCCCGCCTATGGGCTACTCCATCATAGTAAAAAACTCTTCTGGGATATGAACCTAGGTACGTAGCTTTCCAGCTGGAACAAAGATGTCCAACAGGAGGATCTGCTTTGAGAGAGACTAAACAGTCTCTCTGGGACTCGAACCCCAACCAAAACACTGTTTACGGGAGCTACAATACCTAGACACCGATGCTTATTTAACGTATGTTTATTTAGTCAGATCTCAATGGCTTCACATAAAAGGTAAAAAAAAATGCAGCAGCTTTAGTAGGGAGAGGAGTATAAAATTAAAAGAAGCTGTGTGTTAAGTTGACTCTACTATTCTATTCTGTGTAGTATTTTTCTCTATTAGAGTCACTATTCCCCTCGATAGATTAAAGGGGTTTATTTAATTCAAAAATATATTCATGGCAACAATTTGAAGTCTTTGAGAATGAACCAAAATGACAATGTACTTTCATTGCCACATTGCCGGCAGGGGAATAATTATTACGATTTGGTATTAATAATCCTAAAAACACTAAAAATGAAAAAGTGATCGATGGCTACACTTGCAATTATACCACCCCAAATTACACTGATTAATAAATGGTACGGAGCTACGCACGGACTTTCTCGCTCTATAGTTTAAAAATGGAGATATTTACTAGCAACTTGAAATATATTATGTGAAACGAAATAATATACACCAGCAAACCCCAAACACAAATCGCACTATACTTATGTAAAACATCTTTTGAGTCCCGGTTTTAAATTTTATAATTTTATTTTTAAAGAATTAATGTCCTAATTTGTATGTTTGGACCGATAAAAAAGATCGATTTGGGTCCACAAGGGTCAACACTTCGTATTAAAATTTCGACTTTCGTTTAAAATCTTCGACAATTTATTAGGTGTTACATATCTTAATGTCTTTGAATTGCTATTAAAGTACTTATTTATAAATTTTGACCAATAAAAAATGTAAATATTGACTATTGAGTCTAAAATGAAAGAGATAGATAATTGTTGTAAAAACATATCTTCTAAGAGATTTAAGGAAAAATATCATAAACTTTTTCAGAGACTTACTTATATTTAATTACTCTATGGCAATACAGAATTATAGCGTTAAAACTTGAGTGGTATAGTACTACAATTTTAAAATGTTAAGTTATTTAGTATCTCAAATAGTTGCCGCGATACGGACATTTCCACTTCTGTAAAGTACCCTAGACTTATTTTGTTGGTAAAATGAAAATAGTCAGTTTATTTATAATCTTAATTAACGCCTAGATACGTATATTAATGAAAATCGTCAGAGCCGATTTTGAGAAAACAGTTTTTGTCTCGTTTCGCTCTTTATTAAATTACTCTTGATTTTAAGTTTAAACAGTCACAGACAGACGGCATTGCAAAGACCACTTTTTAGGGTTCGGGGGTTTATGAGACAACATCCATCAAAATTTCAGGTTAGATTTTTTTACGGTTGCAATATTTTAATTTAAAAAAAGTTAATATATAAATGTTTGCATATTGCTTGAAAGTTATTAGTTTTATAAAAATATGCTTCGAGTAAGTATTTGTATTATAAAGAGCTCCACATATTGGCGATGATAAGTAATTTCATTTCTCAAATAGTTTCGGAGATAAGATAAAAAATGATAGTTTACGCATCAGACCGGAGCCCTTAAAATCATGTTGCCGAAATATTGAGAGTAGCCATTTTGTTTGAATTATTTATAAATGTTTAAAAATGAAATTTAATCAAAATCGTTAGAGCCTATTTTGAGAAAATCAACTTTTTCTCTTTTTGCTCTTCAGAAAACTAACCTTCGTTTTAGGTTTATATATCCAATTCCAAAAACCTCTCGGGGCAATCTTATGAAAACACTAGATACCGAGTTTTAGCCCGATCGGTAAAATAGTTTATGTCCAGTAAATAGTTGGAGGTACAGACGGGTGGAGGTTTAAATAAAACACTTTTTTCGGATTCGGGGGGTCATGAAACGTCTAAATTCATCAAAATCTCGAGTTCAATTTTTTATGATCACAATAATTTCTCGACCTGTAAGCTAGTGGGAAATTGTGTATATATATTTATATATATATATATAAAATAAATATATTTATATTTATATATAATAAACAAATTACAAGTGAATACATTATATTCTACAAGTAAATATGTAACACAAGAAATCTTACAATCTATTATTATTTGGGTGACCTGGTGGTCTAGGGGTAAGGTGTCGGACTTCTGTGCTGGCGGCCGGGGTTCAATCCTCGGTCCCGGCACAGATTTATCTGATTTCCAAACCCTTCCTTCACCTCTGACAAGACATCTTGTGAATGTGGGGAATGCCAGGCCTCCACCGTGGTTCGGATCCCACGTTAAACTGTAGGTCATCCATTTCATCTCACAATCACCCTACCATTACACATTAGCGTAAGTGCGTATAACCCGAACGGGTAGTAAGACGCGGTGCTAATAATAATAATAATATTATTATTATTTGTGTCGACACAAGCTCTATTGTTGCAACTGAGCTAAGGAGTCAGAAAAACCCAAGCCCTCACAAAGAGGGACCAGAGATTTCGTGATTCAACGAGACACGAAAAAATAATAGGAATGGAGGCTTGTTTGGATTACGTAGAGGCGGCGATTAAAGATTTATATTCCCTACCAGTACCTAATATTATTTCATTCTACTATAACTATTTTATTATTTCTATATATTTATATATAATTTAATCTGTTTTAACGGACCCGTTTTAAGATTATCTATTTCCATCATATAGTTTATATTAAATTCCCGTTTAGGAACAGTTTTTAAAAATTTTCTATAAATTTGTAAGATGGAACAGTTTTAAACTATCATCGAGGTATTTTACTCTTTGTCCCTTAGGACATGACTCAAATCTACATTTATGAATTTTCAAACGTTAATAAAAGTCCTAAAACTGTGGCCAAAGTTGAATTTTTCAGAATCAACAGCAAGCCCAGTTTCCGAGGAGTCACTTGAAGTGTTTGTGGCAAGAGGTCTACATAAATATCTTTAACACGACGATTCTCGTTGTAACACCAAATACTTGTCAGAATTCAACAGTGGACATATTTTACGGCTGAGATTAGTCTGTCTCTTATCCAAGTTTTATACCTCCCCAATTTCAACTGTCAGCGAGCAAAAACCACACAAATTATTCTACAAGACTTAACTAAATTCGTCAAATTCATTTCCCACCACACTCTATCAGAGATATATTATATCTTTTAGTTTTACTTACTAACCACTGTTATCATTTTAGATAATTTTGGAACATATTTTATTTTTGCTAACAATGCCTTAAGTATAAAATTATTTTAAGAATACAATTTTATTTAAATAAATTAAATTAAATTAACTAAATTTGATCTTGTGTGGGACAAATTTTTTTTCCCAATAATTCCATTTATTAATTTTATTAATTGACCAATTGAGCCACTACTCATTTGTATATCACATAAACAATTATTTTATTATAAAACCTTTCGTTACCTTAGTACAGGAACTCCACAGGCAGGCTATTTTAATAGCAACAATGAATATACAGATAAGACACAACAATGATTATAATGCAAATTTTATTTGATAGTTTATTAGCTTGATACATTTTTCTTACAACAATTGAAGTGTTTTTAATGTATTTTTATGTCTTCCAATTGTGTTAGTGTGATCTAGTCGGTAAACCAGGTGAAAAGGCGCGCACTCCTGGCAGAAGCGAACAGGTAAGCTCAGAGTTTGTTCCTAATATTACAGCCGAGAAATGTTCAAAGTTACTGTCTAGGTAAAACCTCAACAGGATTACATATCAGAGAACGATGTAACTGCCTCAAGTGTGATATGCTTGGAATACAGGTTGTTAGTATTACTAACCGGGCAAGGATATGGCTACATTTAATCCATCTTGAGACTCGAATGGACTGGACAACTACTATATAAGAACAATAATGTTGTACAGTCTATTTCTCAGAAACTATGCTTAGTAGCAACATGCGGTTTTTTGTATTATATTTAAATTGTAAATTTAAAATTAACTCTATTAATAAAAAGTTTATATCTACTTTTTTACAATAATAACAAATTTAAATTAAATAAAAATTAAATAAAACATGAAACACAAGAATATAGTTTTGAAGTTATATTATTATTATATAGAGTCAGATAATGTACTATCATACACGAGGAATATTTATAATATAGTAATTTTTACAAAATTTGATATTTTCAGATTAAATTATGTCCAAATTGTTGAAAAAATTCTTTCATTTCCTGCTAGATTGGTCTTTCATCGGAAACACCTCTCCCTCTCCTTCCCAACATCTTTATGGCTTTATCTATCATTTCATATTTTCTGTAAACCCCGCTATTCCCCCTTCCCTCACCCATTTATATCCTGTTCATGTAAAACCCTTGACTTGGCACTAATTGTCTGTTACCTCCAAACCTGAGTTATTGAAAATGTTCTCTGTGATATATCTGAATAAACTATATTTAAAGTTTGTTTTTATAGACTAGACTTGTTTCTGTTTAGCTTATAAATAATTTGCAGAAAAATTGTTTCCTTGATTAGATAAAACCAATTTGTATAACATTGGTTTTGTAAGAAGAGGTGAACATGCTTTATCTAAATAGTTTTTTTCATGTTTTATAGACAAACAAGACCTTTTCCCACTTAGAGCTGGATTAATTTTGAAGATATTTAGATTTAGTGACTCATCCAGGAATTTAATTTAGGGGATAGGGATGTGTGTCAAAACTATTATTTCCGTCCTCTGAAAATATTTATAAGATTATTTTAATTTAAGAGTTCATTATTTTAAAATAAATTATACACACACACACACACACACACACACACATGTATATACAGGTTGTTAAAAAAATGGATTCAGAAATTGTGGATATTGTTGTACACATTAACAAGAGTAAAGGAATATTAATGACATTACATGACATCTACTTCTGTCGATACGTCGGTAAACTTCAATATAATAATAATAATAATAATAATAATAATACTAAAACAGTCTTATAAAATATGGATCACCAAACCAAATCATATAAAGGTATAGGACATTTTGTATTTTTTGTAATAAAAAATAAATACAACGGTGCACCGCACAGATTTTCTTTCGCTTTTATCGTAAAATAGATATTTACTGAAAACTCATAATATTTGTGAAACGAAATAATAGGTATATGCATTGTTTTGAAACATCACACCAAAGGTCATAAGTAAAATAAAATACACAGTTACTTACTTAATTTATGACATTAGAAATTAGGAACATTATTACAGAAAAATTAAGAAATAGAATCATCTTTGTCCACCAAAAAGCATAAGAATAAAATTCATTTTCAAATAACTAGATTTAAAATAATATAATATAATATTTATTTGTATCTAAAAAACTTTTTGGTTTTAAAAAAATTTACTAAGAATAAAATAGTTTTAACTTTAATAGTACTAAAACTTTACAATTATAAATTATTACGTATTTCAAATAGTTGCGGATAAATGATGAAAATTGGAAAATCTCCCGTGTGTGAAGGTACCCTCAAATTCATGTTTATGAGAAAATGAGAGCTCACATCTTGTTTATAATTATGAACAGTATCTCGATATAAAATTGATTGAAAACTCTTAAAGTGAATTTAGAGGAAACCGTTGTATTCTCTTAAATTTTGGTTTAGATATCTAATTTTTTTTAAATTGGGGGGGGGGGGGGAGGTGGGGGACCTTATGAAAATTCCAGATACCAAGCTGTAAAATAGTTTCGACTCTAGCCCAAGGTATAGACAGACGGCATTACGAAAACAACTTTTTTGGTTTCAGGGGGTCATGAAACGTTAACATTTTTATCAAAATCTTGAGTGCAATTTTTTTTACTATCCCAATATTTCTTACGAGGTTTTGAGAAAGAGTAAATATTTGTTTACAAAGCTTAGCGACCCGCAGCTAAGCCATTGATGAGGTGGTTGAGGTTCGGATCTCGTGGTAGAATAGACTGCCGATGACGGGGAGATCGGGGTTTGAATAATAGTCATGTGCACTGAGGGTGGTGTTTCTAAATGTGTTTCCACTCTCCTTCCACTTAAATGGTGGTGCACTTCCTCTTGATTAAACATTCGTAACCCCTAAATCATTATTGTAATTAGTACATATGAATATAGCCCGAACGGGTAGTAAGATGCGGTGCTAAATAAATAAATTTAAAACAAATTAAGCCATTAATAACCACTGTACTAAATGTAACAATAAAAAAAAAAAAAACCGTTCTAGATAGCTTATAAACATTTTTATAATAATAATAATAAACTATTTATTTTACATGGAATTATGGCTTACCGTCATTTATTTAATCCATATTTTTTGTTTTAGATCTTAAAATACAATGTTCTTGTTAGTAAGGTTTTCGAAAAAAAGTGATCAGTATTTGTAAAGGGAAGTAGGCGTACAGTGTGTACATTCTATTTCATTGAGATAAAATTTTAAATATTGCAATTTTTAGTCAAATTTGGCCACTTTTTTCTGACTCATTACTTTTTTTATGATAGTTCCAATTTTTTAACAGTCTATCGCCTAGAACAATTTGGGGTTTTCACTTTGTTTTTTCTATCTTTTGTACAAACAAATGGTAGTGCACTTATTTTAATTATTCCCTCCCTATACCACATATTTAAATAATTAACGTAAGTAGCGACTGTAAAAATTATGACACCGAAAAATACAAAAAGGCTATATTTTTTTAAATATAGGGAAGAAAATATATGTTTATATATTTCTACATTAATTGATAACCCAAATAAAAATGTCAAAATTTATTGTAAATTACAATTTACTAAGCTAACTCAGTAAAATTATACTTTGACAGGGGTCCTTTGACTTTAGACGTCATTATATAAAACCCCGAGATGCAGCTCAAAACTCTGCACCACTCCTTGGAGAGTACATCGGTGATGGCTTGTCTCTTGTTGAGTATAGGCAATAATAAGGTGAATGGATTAGGGGTAGTGGAGGCCTGGAGTAGCGGTGGAATGCAAGGCATTGATCTCTATTATATAACTGAATGGATATATCTGTGGCAGGAATTTTCGAGCTGTCGTCTGCATACCATTGTGTAAGAGAGAAGTGTGGTATTTTTATATCGTTCATTAATTTGATTGAATCTATGAGATACATCAATGTCCGATTAGTTAAATGAAATAAATGTGTTAGTAAAAGATTTGAAGAGCACAAAGAGTTCGATACTGATGAGTTTTTTCTCTAAATAAGTTGATGAATGCTAATATATAATTATTTTTGAAGGAAACTCGTTTATAAGGTTTTATCTCTTACCAGAAGGCTACACTAGAGTAGTAATTAAGTAGAATAAAATAACATCCAGAAGGGAGTTTCTACGTACATTCTAAATGGCCACCCATCCTACCAAAGTCTGAATATATGATAGTATTCTGGTAAGGAATAACCCTTACAGATTGGGATTCCTACTAAAATCATGGTTTAGTAGATACCATAAATCCTACAAGCCTATAACCTAAACTATCGTTTGAATGTAAGACTTCTGCACAAAGTATATCATTCAAACAGATGTAATACAGATTTTATCTAACTTTTTTCATTATAGTTATAGAACTTTTAATATAATATGGTTTCTGAAGGCAATATACCAAATATGAGCCAACTTAAAAAAATATATATATATATATAATTATACTTTCTACAAGCCTATAACCCAAGTGGTCGTTTGATCGTATGGAAACTACACAAAGTTTATCATTCAAACAATTGTAATCAAGTTTTAAGATACCTTTTCCACTATTTATCGAAATTTCAATATAATATTATTTATTTATGAAACCAATATACAAGATAATAACCAACTTTAAATATAATTGTAGTCTTGACAGCCTGTATATGGCATTGATGATAACTACATATTTAAATATATTAAATATTTTATTCGTATTTGTGTAGTATTACCTGTAAAACTGAATTGTATATCTCTTAATGTAAATTATTTTTCAGGTAAGTGTGGTATAATACTTCCTTATTTTATTCATCAGATACACGTTTTTTCATAAGAACATACAATGAAGCAGATAATAAACTGGAGCGTCACGTTTTGGACCTTGGCAATGCGTATGTTTGTGTCCATCCAGTTTGATATAGATGTCACTGATGCAAGGACACTGAAAGGGGAGGGAGTATAGGAGGGATGAGAGGGGTTGGTGTGGTAACTGCCCTAGCTAATACAACAGCGGAGCTTTGGTTAGGTAATATAACATAGTACTACTTGGAAGAGAGATTTGTAAGACTTTGAGATGTCCATCTGAATCTTAAGGAACATATACTAAACTATTCTAAATACTAATACATAACAAGAACATTTTTTTAAATATTTAATTTCTGCATTGGTGAGCACATACAATAAACCGTAAACATTGTATGCGATATTTCACCAGTGAAGAGATCAAGCTTCAAATATCAACTGGGAATGAAGAGGGTGGGTTTATTTAGTACTTTTAAATATCTCTACACGCAAACATTGGACCTTCCTTCCCTTAAAGTTTATTGACACATACATGTAACATGTATGTTTTTATCAGTACTATCCGGGCTTTGTTTACTGTTGTATTCACACATGATTGTATCGTGAGTGTTTGTATCAGTACTATCCGTGCTTTGTTTACTCTTGTATACACATATGATTGTATCGTGAGTGTTTGTATCAGTACTATCCGTGCTTTGTTTACTCTTGTATACACATATGATTGTATCGTGAGTGTTTGTATCAGTACTATCCGTGCTTTGTTTACTCTTGTATACACATATGATTGTATCGTGAGTGTTTGTATCAGTACTATCCGTGCTTTGTTTACTCTTGTATACACATATGATTGTATCGTGAGTGTTTGTATCAGTACTATCCGTGCTTTGTTTACTCTTGTATACACATATGATTGTATCGTGAGTGTTTGTATCAGTACTATCCGTGCTTTGTTTACTCTTGTATTCACATATGATTGTATCGTGAGTGTTTGTATCAGTACTATCCGTGCTTTGTTTACTCTTGTATTCACACATGACCGTATTGTGAGTGTTTGTATCAGTAATATCCGTGCTTTGTTTACTCTTGTATACACATATGATTGTATCGTGAGTGTTTGTATCAGTACTATCCGTGCTTTGTTTACTCTTGTATACACATATGATTGTATCGTGAGTGTTTGTCTCAGTGCTATCCGTGCTTTGTTTACTCTTGTATACACATATGATTGTATCGTGAGTGTTTGTATCAGTACTATCCGTGCTTTGTTTACTCTTGTATACACATATGATTGTATCGTGAGTGTTTGTCTCAGTACTATCCGTGCTTTGTTTACTCTTGTATACACATATGATTGTATCGTGAGTGTTTGTATCAGTACTATCCGTGCTTCGTTTACTCTTGTATACACATATGATTGTATCGTGAGTGTTTGTATCAGTACTATCCGTGCTTTGTTTACTCTTGTATACACATATGATTGTATCGTGAGTGTTTGTATCAGTACTATCCGTGCTTTGTTTACTCTTGTATACACATATGATTGTATCGTGAGTGTTTGTATCAGTACTATCCGTGCTTTGTTTACTCTTGTATTCACATATGATTGTATCGTGAGTGTTTGTATCAGTACTATCCGTGCTTTGTTTACTCTTGTATTCACACATGACCGTATCGTGAGTGTTTGTATCAGTAATATCCGTGCTTTGTTTACTCTTGTATACACATATGATTGTATCGTGAGTGTTTGTATCAATACTATCCGTGCTTTGTTTACTCTTGTATACACATATGATTGTATCGTGAGTGTTTGTATCAGTACTATCCGTGCTTTGTTTACTCTTGTATACACATATGATTGTATCGTGAGTGTTTGTATCAGTACTATCCGTGCTTTGTTTACTCTTGTATACACATATGATTGTATCGTGAGTGTTTGTATCAGTACTATCCGTGCTTTGTTTACTCTTGTATACACATATGATTGTATCGTGAGTGTTTGTCTCAGTACTATCCGTGCTTTGTTTACTCTTGTATACACATATGATTGTATCGTGAGTGTTTGTATCAGTACTATCCGTGCTTTGTTTACTCTTGTATAAACATATGATTGTATCGTGAGTGTTTGTATCAGTACTATCCGTGCTTTGTTTACTCTTGTATACACATATGATTGTATCGTGAGTGTTTGTATCAGTACTATCCGTGCTTTGTTTACTCTTGTATACACATATGATTGTATCGTGAATGTTTGTCTCAGTACTATCCGTGCTTTGTTTACTCTTGTATACACATATGATTGTATCGTGAGTGTTTGTATCAGTACTATCCGTGCTTTGTTTACTCTTGTATACACATATGATTTGTATCGTGAGTGTTTGTATCAGTACTATCCGTGCTTTGTTTACTCTTGTATTCACATATGATTGTATCGTGAGTGTTTGTATCAGTACCATCCGTGCTTTGTTTACTCTTGTATTCACACATGATTGTACATCGGTCAAACCGTATCCTTGAAACGTTACAACCTTCTAGCTACACAATATTCTAGAATATAATATTAGTTTATTTTGTGTTTTGATGAAAATAGCCGAACATTGAATATTACCTTTACCTTTTTTGAGTTAATAACTAATATCAAGCTCACACACAAAATTAATGTATTTTTGCTGTAAAACGTGGGGACGTTTTACAACTGAAAATAATAAAATTAATAATTTTTCAGCTATGGGCTCCTCTTGAAGTATTTTAAGGTATTAAAAAATTGACACTTGTTGTAAGTGCTATTAATTATAAAATACTCCAATAGGTTACCATCCTAGGCATTGTAACTAAATACTGAACTGGGCTAACTAATTATAAATACATCTTGTAGGTGGATAGTTTGTACAGCCTCACACGACCATCCACACTCCCAAACTTCCTCTCATGATTTGACACGACCATGAACCACTTATTTACATATTTTCTCCCGGCAGCTGCAATCAATATTTTTATGATAATATTTTACTATAAATATCTTCATTTAACCGATATAATTATATATGTTTCAAACCATCCGTAAGAAACTACTGTATTATAAATCAATGTTCCTCGTCAATCACTAGGGGCACCTTATCTAGTGGACCAGAACTCCCGCGACGGTGAAGCAGAGGTAAGATCCTCTGAGGACCTTGAATTATAATCATACACCACCGGGCCGACTCAAGTGAAGGCCGTCACAGCGAGAACTGAAATGATTGTTTCCGGAAATATCTAAAAGTACGGCCTGGGCACAATGTCACTGAATGCCTTCTTTGGGTGAACAATCAACAGTGTAAATATCACGGTAACCTCACGGACAACTGATACTGGAGGACGTACGTTACGTCAACAGATTGATTAGATAGACAGATAAATAATCTATAAGAGCCCGGTTTGATTCAATTTCTAAATAATCACTAAATGTGGGTGACAGTTCATAATCGCGACACAAAGGTTATCTAGTATCTCTCGCAAGATATTAGGGGGCACTGGAGGAGTCACTCAAAATACTAGATTTTTTCTGGAGGATTAACTCAAAATACTAGATGTTTTCTGGAGGATTAACTCAAAATACTAGATGGCACTGTAAGAGTCACTCATAAACCTGGTAACTCTCTTATGTAACCTCAGTAGTGTTCTGGACCCATTAAATCACGCTGAGATTGGTGGGATTTGGTCACGTGACCACGCCTTCTGCTCTGTGATTGGCTGCTCCCCTCCTTCCCCCACCCCTCCTTCCCCCACCCCTCCTTCTGCTGCCCTACTTTCCTCTGATTGGCTGTTGGTTTTCCCCTCCCCTACAAACACTGATTAATTATTAATTATCGTTAATTGATTATGGTTAATTAATTAATTGGTATGATAGAAGCGTTGGAGTTTTTTATTTATTGCTGGCATACGCCGGACACGTTGGTTGTTAATTAATTAATTGGTAGGGAGTTTTAGGGCGTTGTAGTTTATTTATGGGCATACAGTCCTTGACGTTGCGGCAGGAGGGCTCGGCACGAAGCTTGCGCTACGGCTGACAGGACTAGAATGAACATCGACTCTTCTGTCACACGGCTCTGTCCCGGAACAAGTAGCGTGAACCTTGCGCTATGGTGGTTGGTGGTAGAGTGTGGTAAATGGTTCCCGAGACCCCCTCCTCCTTCGCCACCCTGACGCCAGACTGCCGGGGTGACAAGTGACCTCGATAACCTTGGGTTTTCCCAATGACGTAATCATTGCGTGTTATGTCGCAACCCTGGCGCCAGGTTGGCGGGCAGACAAGGCAAGTTGAGACAAGAATAGATATTGAGGTCACTGACCCGGGCAGAGGGTTTTCCCCTGGCGCCAGGTTGACGGGCAGACAAGACATGTTGAGACAAGATTAGATATTGACCCGGGGCATCGGGTTGTCGGGCAGACAAGGCAAGTTGGGACTCGTAAATAAAACACAGATGTTACAAATATATATTTATTTATTAAACATCACAATTATACATTTTTACAGGAATGACGCATATATTCGTTCATACGTTTTTCTACAGTGTCTCTTAGATGCGTTAGTAAAATTGTTTTAAGTTCACAATCCAGCATGTAATAGTCAAAACCGATGACTTGACGTGTATAATAAGTAGCACTGATAAGATCCAGGTTTTTGATGTGCGTTTCCACCGTAGGTTGTTCTAGGTCGATGACATCCATCGATTCTGTTAGCGTGTCGCATACATCCACGACGAGTGTGTCGATCAAATTGTTGCAATAGCGCGTGACGGGTGTCGACCACATGTCCCGTCGGTCGACGGCGATGTCGATGAGGTCCCACACCTCACAAAGACGTGCCCAGCTAGGTGCTAGATAGGCGACCCGTTTGATTCCGGCGTCTTGTTTCTCGTTGATGACGACAATACGGTCACCGCACATACGTCTCAGAGAGATTTCGTGATTAGTCAGACTAATCTTCTGAGGAGGTTGCGTGTTGGTGAAAAACTTTGATATGACCGACTTGTAGGTGCTCAGTTCTTGCCATTCTGTACGGTTAAACACGGCGCAGTTCCCTCCACATTTTTCTAGTTGGACATAGGGCGTAAAGTTGTTCTTGACACTCATGCCGACGATGACTCGCTTGGCGTCGACTCCATCCAGCGGGAACAATGTGTTGAAAATACTGGTGACGGCGAGTGGTTTCGCAGGCTTTGCTTTGCTACCGCAAACGTCTTGACCTTCCATGATGCTCAGTGGTTATGGCCGGCACACCGCCGGGACGCCCTTTTTATAGGCGCACGCCGTCTGGACAAGGCCTCTTGAAGCGCGACATGCCCCTACAGTCTTGAAAAATCTATTGTAATATCTCACCACCTTAGCGACGTTGGCTGTATGATTGGTGGGCGAGAATAGGTTTTGGAAAGTTTTCAGCGGAATGTTCTGGGCGCGATAGAGAAGGTACATGAGACAGTAATGGCCGCAAACGTCTGATGCGATGCTTTGAAGTTGTAGCTTACTATGGGACGTGCGAAAAGTGTTTTTGCGTGTAAATGCCAGATGTGACTTTATACGCGGTGGAAAACCATAACTGTCAAAGTATTCTCCCACGCCGTTCTTGTCGATAAAGATGGCGACCCAATGCGTTCCAGGTTTGGTGTGCGGATCGGTGTTTATGACTAGAGCGGCAGGTCGAGCTATTCTTGCGGGTAGTTGGTCAGCAGGGAAAACACCCGACCGTACAGAACGGAACCACGGACTTGTTTTCAGCGCACGTCTTATGGTGTGCGTGTCCATCTTCAATCATCCAGTCTCGAAGTCCCCAGACGATAGAGGCAGAGCAGAAATTCCATACAGAACTATGTGCCATGCACATGGTGCGACCCAATTTAAGTGTTTTCAGTGATGAACAACCTCTGTCGTACAGATCTACGATGGGTGTAGACGTGTATTTGACTAGAAACTTTTTCTTTTCTGACCCTTGACGTAGACGGTTTCTGCACGAGCTGTGGCACGGGAGATGAGGGATTCAAGCAGGCTGTAATCCACATCACCGTAATCCCAGGTGATACCGTGCAGATTGTTGACTATATAGTCGGCTTTCTTTCGGGCATCGGTGGAAAGTTCTTCGATAGCATATGGAGGTTTTAACACCCAATATTGAAGTAATGTGCCGCATACAGATAAAACACTCAGTTCCTTGACGATAAACTCGTTGTTGTCGTCGATGAAGCTCTGGAAATCCACAATGACGTCCATAGCTTAAATGAAGGGGTAAGGGGTGGGAAGCCGTTTATATTAGCTTCCATAATCGGTCACAACGTTTCTGTCCTTGTCAATGGTGATGATGTTGGCAAACTCCCCGTACACGATACAGTTGACGGTTTCGGTGAGAGCTCGGGTGAAGCTCACTTCGATGCTCAGAGAACCGTGTCTCGTCAAATTCCAATGTGATGTCATGTGGGCGGACAGATTAGGTGTGAGATCGAAAGCCATGAGATGATATCCCTTGGGGAAGGCTTCTCGTATGATGTCGCTACCCTCGTTCATGAAATGGATACCCGTTCCAGAAAACAGCGTGTGGTAGGACATGACATAGTGTCCGTTTGAAAAATCGGGCTGTAACGGTTTTGACGGTGCTTGTTCCCCGTCCACGTACAGCGAGAAATGGTTCATGCCGTAGGTTTGAAAGTTGAACGGGTTCTTGGTGGCGTCTCCATTGAACGCTCCGTTTGACACAAATCCCACGATGCACCGTTTGGGTAACTGGCCGGTGAATACGTTGTCCAGCGATTTCCTTTGCACGCCCGTAGGAATAGTGAGTGTTTTTACTTCCACATGTGTGATGGGATACTTTGCGGGACTGACATTTAATGCTTTGGCGTGTGCCAACAGTATATAAGGTGCTACTTTGACACGCCTCACTAGAAGGCCGGCTTCAACGATGTGAACCTTAAAGTGAAGGAGTTCAGGGACCGCCATAAGACTAAACCCGTCTCTGGAACGGACCAACCGGACTCGGAGTTCGGCGCCGTTCAAAAGGTATTTCTCTTGGTTAAACACGTCGCGTGTAGATACCCCAAAATATCCACCGTCTTACTTTTTGTGGTGAGACTGCGACGGGCCTCAAATCCCTGTTGTTGGCGTTAGCCTCCTCAAAGGTTCCGGGGGTGTCTGCGAACCACAGACCGCAAGTCAAATGTGTTCTTTTGGCCTCGCTGTTGTAATTGAGCAGCGTCTCAATCTACGCTCTATAGGCATACGTGTTGCTGGGCGGTGATACTAGATTTTGGTTTAAAAACACGTCCACCTGCGTGAATAGAGAATGCAGCCAATTGTTGACGGGAGCGATCTGATCCACCTCTGTGAAAGCGCCACCATCGGGTTTCATGATCGCCGCCCGGAGATAGAGCATAGTCTGTGAAAGATCGATATAGAACTCGCCTTGTCCGGTAACGGTAAATTCGATGGGTGAATCATAGGTGAGGGAAGAGACAGGTTTGTACTGGAGCCATTGCCCGCTTTCAAGACTGGTTTGAGTGGGTGGCACGGAAAAGAGATCGAGTTCACTGCTGGCACACTCGCAGGACTGGGGGTGTAGAAACGACATTTTAACTGAAAATATCTTTAGCTTCTTTTTTGACCTTTTTACGTGGGTGACGACCTTAGAATGACGTCGTTGCTTCTTACGACGCCCTTTATTGCCTGAGCCGTTCATCAGCGTGTTGATCTTCTGTTCAGCCTTGCGTTTCAAGTTTGTTCCAGCCTCGTCGACACGTTGCCGTAGGGCCTCTTTGAAAGGACGCCCTTGATTGGCAACGTCGGAGAGCACGTTGATACCCGTATGAAGCGCCTGTTTTCCGATGGCTTTAGCGCCACTTCTCAGTAACGGTACGACGCTTTTGAAAAGACCACTGAAAAAACTTCCTATCCCATCCCTCTTTGATAGGGAACACCGTGGTAGATCGAAGATATTCCTGTTCCAGCCTGGTTGATGTAGTATCTTTGGTAGGGACAGTTCATGTTGAGCAGCGTCGAAAATGAAGTTTCACGCACACTTTTCCAAACTCGAATGGTACAGGTTCATCCGTGTTGGTTCTTATATTGATTTCCAAGCTTTAATTTCCCTTCTCAGCACCGGCATGTAGTGCAACGGGTCGTAGCTAACCGTCTTATGTATGCCGTAGAGATAGTTTACGTTGTTGATGCCGACGATACGTAACAGCTGTGCCACAATGTCACCCACGGGCTGAGGCTCGACAATATCCGTGTAGATGTACATTTGCGAGGGCAGGCCTAGTAGAATGTTGGCGGCGTACGGGACTTTGGTACTTTTATCAGATTAGTTTTAGGATCGAAACCGAGCTGTAGACTTAGTTGGCTTGATAGAGTCAACAGCTGTATATTTGGTGAAGAAGAGATAACTTCCACTTTTTTGTTGGGGTTTGTGTACTTGAATACAACTCCGGAATCCCCTTTAAAAGCCTCTACTTCGTTTAGAGCTTTGATCAATTCGTGGATAGTGCTGTAGTTTCAGCAGGGATATGATCCTTGAATATTTGTTCACGCCATTAGCGTCCCCCAGTTGTACCATACAATATTTTGGCCCTCGGGTACGGTGGTGAAAGAACAGGGATATTGAAATTCAGCCAGAGTGACTTCCCACCGCCCTTCGAGTGTAAGACGGTAAGAAGTTGCGTGGTGAAATTCGTGAGGGTATTTTTCGGGAAATATCCCATAGAGCTGTCGCTCGGCAAAGTGATGTATAATTGGTCCTTCATGGTTGTGCGCTGACGTAACTGGCGGGAATCCAGGAATTAAACTTGACGGGGTAACCTTTCCACTGCACGTACACTTTCTTTCTGGCGCCTTTACCCTTGACACGTAGTATTTAATCAACTTTAAAAGTTTCAGGGAGACGTACGCGTTGCAATTCAGGTTCGTAAAACTTCCCCTTCACTTCTTCGCCGTCAAGATCGGTGAGTCTGTAGACGACAGGTTGTCGCAACACGACACTTACTGACTTTGAAAATCTCTTCGCTCCAATTGCTTTCGTAGCCCTTTTCAAACAGCATTTTGGATTTGCTAATACACACCGTGTCACCGACTTTTATTTTAGGCTTCGAGCTTGGACGCCTTTTGCCGTACAGATTATCTCTGACTTGAAGCACGTTAGTTTCTGAAACGGGGCGGGCGTCATCTTGATACTGGAATGCTTGGACCCGTTGTAAGCGTCGACTAGGGCTTGGAGGACGTCCACATACCGATACGTGTTATTTTTGGTAATGTAGCGCCACATGCGTCCTTTCAGAGTTTATTGAACCGTTCCACGATGCTTGCCTTCACGTTTGGATTATGAGTGGTGTAGTAATGCACGCCTTCTTGCTCGAGAATATTCCGGACTAGCCGTGCCGTGAACTCTGTCCCCTTGTCCGTCTGTATACTTAGAGGTTTACGACCGCTTTTCTTAAAAATGTCCCGAAAGGCGTCTCTCACTACGCTCCCCGTCTTGGATGGAAGCGTCCTCGCCCAGCCATCTTACTAAACACGTCGATGACGGTGAGCAAGTACACTGCACGTCGTTGTATTTTCTGAGACTTCTCATATCGTTGAGATCGGCTTGCCAGAGATCGTCAATGTTTGACACCACGTACTTGTTGCGTGGAAATTTTTTTAGCACAGGTTTGTGTAAGGTATAAGCGTCCTGCGCACGAAGCCATTCTCGTACTTTTTCGGGATCTTTTTTGGACGCCTTTATGAGCGACGCCGCCCCTGCAAACCCTGCAGGATGAGAAGGGTCGTAGTAGATGTCGACTAGACGTTCCATTAAGTTCTGAACGGCAGCCACCGGTTTTCGTCAACTTTCTTCAGTTTCTTCTTCTTTGGGCGTTGCGACGGTTTAAGTGGTTGTGGTACGGGTGTCGGATCTCTAATGGGCGCCAAACGTTTTGGGTTCACAATAAATTCTTTCGGAACGTTTATATTTTGCAGCGCCGTGAGAAACTCTCGCCACCCTGACGGTTCGCTGTGTCTTCTTGCTCTGACCATATCGTTGACTAAATCCACAATATTGGATCCACGAAGAGGCGTATCTTGAATACTCACTTCTCCGTTTGAGTCCCAAGAGATGCCGCCTCGGGACTTAATATGTTCTAGTAAAAGTTCAGCTTTTTTACGTGCCTGTGCTGGTACAGTATTAAGTACAGTTGGGATGGGAAGTACAGACACTTCAGGGGTGGTAGTGGTGGCGGTTTCAGATGGCGGTGGGTGTTGACTAAAGTGTAGATAGCGCTGTAGCACTTGTTGGTATAAAGTCCATTTAGACTTGTCGTCAAGTTTTGAAGCGAGGATTTTTTCCATTTCCTTGTCCAACTCGGAGACCACTAGATTTGTTGCCGAGGCTATTTGTTGGTGGTGTTGCTCGTAACGGTGTAATGTTTCCGGGGACACCAATATCATCTTTTTCGTGTGTTCCATTATTTACTTGTTGAATAAGGAACCGAGGACCCCACTGATTAAAGGGGCTAAAAGTAAGGGCAAGAACGCTCCTCCATTCTGAACGAGTAGTCGCCTCTTCTTCTTCCAGCACTCTCCTCGTTTGACCAGCTTGCGCAACACCTGCTTGTGAGCACGTAACTTTGTCTTCTGCGCATTTTTCAGCGGTACCCGTCCTTTTAAAGTGTTGTAGGCACACTCGCAAACAGAATCAACAAGTTTCTTGTCGGCCGTTTTCATCAAGGCGACACGTTGCTGCGGGTTCATGCGATACATCGCACGTAGCAGAGGTGCCTGCTTCAGCACTTTGGGACTCATGGTTATGAAATGATATGTAAGCGGGAAGTGTCGGTGTTTTTATAGCTTTTGCGCGGTAGATACACGCAGCAGCCGACATTTGTGCGGGTTCTATATCTGAACCATTCCGGTGTACCCTGTTTGAAATCTAGCAATATATAGCCGTGAGACGTACTTGTAGCATCGGTGTAAGCCTCTTGTAAAACACGGGGATTTTCAGGACAGACTTGTCGTGCAAAATGTTGAATCTGCGCTTTATCCCTGGGATTTTTAAAAAGCACGATATAATGTGCGTTTAAGGAAATGTCTCTTTGGCCCTTGCCCTGATGGAATATATTTTGCGTAAGGTACATGATGCTAATATTTTGATGGTGGCATCCTTTGGTGAAAAGATCGACGACCACTTCGTTGGCTTCACGCATCAGGTCGTCCAAGATAATCAGCTGTGGAGAGTCATTACAGACATCATCCATTTCCGGCAAACCCTTACAGAATATGACGTGGGGACTTGTCCCGTCTTGTTCGAATCCCGGTTGCCATAAAGCATAATACCATGTGATTTTATCAAATTTAACGTCACACATTGTGTCCAAGTGACGGATAAAGTCTGCTACAAAATGTGACTTTCCACAGCCGGACGGGCCGCTTATGATGGCCGAAAATGGATGTTTCAACTTGTCCATAATGTTTGAGACTGAGCTTATAAGCTATATGAGCTTGTATTTATAGGATAGGAGGGAGGTGCGGGTGTAGACGTTAAAACACAAACATAACAATTTTTACAATATTTATTTACAATCAGGAAAAAAGTATACACACAGTAAAAAGTATACTGTGAATATTTACAATATATAATTGTTAGTATAAACATATCTGGTTTTGTTTACACACAGTGAAAGGTATACTGTGAATACTTACAATATAGGGGGAATAGTGGCCTCGGTACTAAAAGAAAATAAATATATATGTGAATAGATTTAAAATAAAAATATATACAATCAGTCTATCATATTTGACTGAAAAAAAATATATACATACAATGTATTAGATTTAAAATAAAAATATATACAATCAGTTTATCATAAAAAAAAATACAAACAATGTATTAGATTTAAAATAAATATATATATATATACAAACATTTGGCTAGAATTAAAATATATACAAGCAACTAATTGACTAGAAAAAAATCAGGTAGACAGAGGACTGTACTGGCAAACAAAAAAATATAAAAAAAGTAACCCGGGTGCATAAAAAAATATAAAAAATATGCTTGTTTTCATGCAGAAAAAAATATGAAAAAAAATTTTCAAATCTTTGAAAAATGGTATGTCAGTGGAACTGTCTAGAGTGAAAGAAAAAAAGATGATTATTCAGTCCGTCCAAATGATCACCTTTTATTCGTGGCGAGCGCGTTTACAAGGACTCTGATACCCAAACGGCAACGTATTAAAATCATCTGTTATCCGGCGTTTGGTGTACACGGGCCGGTAGAATTTAGTCTGCGAGACGGTACATACAGTCGCAAGACCTTTTCTTACAATTTTGTGCGGTATCTGTATGTATCTTTACGGAGCCTGTTCGGTGACCATCGCTTTCAAAATTTCAAAATTAACATCGTTCCGGTTGCCATAGTTTATGGTGATCCCGCGAACCTTGCACACCGTTTTTGTTTTGGCAGGATCTCCGCCAACGCAAACTCGGTAAGCGTAATTTTTGTGACCGCCAGATACAAAGGCGCTAATGTAGCTTTCCGGAACGTAATCCTAAAATTCATTGGTGAGGTCACCTAAAAAGTCTCCGGTCGGTGGACTCCAATCGCCGGGGCGTTCGGTGAATAGAACGCTATCTGTATCATGATACAAAACGCGGTCCCCCAATTGTTCAAGGATGCTGTATAAGTGAGACCTAGCCATAGCAGTCGTGTAGCACGCCACCGCCACACTCGTGTTAGGGTTAGGGCGCAACGCGTCACGCACATCCTTGTAATTGAGGAACATAACCTCATCATTTACATCAATCACGCTGTCCACGGTGATGTACGGATCCGTCAGGTACTTGTGGACGCCCTGATAGTCGTTGACAACGGCTACGTGTGGTAAATCGGGTTTTTGCCCAAACTTTCCCCATTATGAATTTAAAAATGTTTAGCCAGAGTGCGGAGACCAGGGTTTTTACAAACAGAGCCGAAATCTAGTTTTACCCCTTCCCTTTCCTCATAATTTTGAATGTAAGCTAACTTTTCCTCTTGTGAGGTACACCACTCTGGCCATCCGCTGGCTTCTTGTTTAATTTTCAAAAAAGTATCAATGTACCCGTGAAACAACCCTCCAGAACGTGTCTGACGGTCATAAACAGATACATTGCACTCCCACACTTCGTGCACTGCTTCAACAGTGTAGCCTTTCTCAACGGCTTTCCGGATCTCGTCAATCACCCAGACGCCTGTCAACCAACGATCTTTTTTGTCGTTGTGCTGACACGCGCCTTTGTTTTTCTCCTCCCCGCATTTCCTGCACAAGATGAACATTAGCTTGTCATGCATCCTAGTAGGCAATACGGGCAGGAATAAATCTCGCGGAGGCGTCACTGTAACTTTGGCTATGCCTTCTACTTGATCTATAGACGGACAATTTGGTTCCAAGTAAATTTTGGGGTGGCCGACTGGGTATTTTTTGTACTTGCAAACGTATGGATACAATGAACACACATCCAAGTACTTGATCTTCTCCCCACATGAAAGGTCTGTTTCGTGGAAGAGCTTGATACAATTTGTACGCCCGCCAAAGAATGCATCCCTGGGACTGAGAGGTTCCTTGGTATACACCTCGTGCCGGAGTACAAATTGCTGCAAGTCCATGTCTGTGCGTTTCATCGCATTAAACATGCACTCCCACATCTCTACGACCGTGTAGCCGGCATTCTTAAACTTTTCCAAACAAGTCATGGTCGCTTCATAACGCGTCTCCATGGTCTCGTGGGGGCTATTTTTGACGGGTTGGTCCTATCAGGGTAACAGAGAGGGCACCCGTGTCAATAACAGCCCCAAAACTGGAAGACGGTGGTGGTATCTCCAGCTTTAACAACACCGTCTACACGTCACCCTAACACATAATCCTCACGGCCGTTACCCGCATGAAGAATAGAGACACCGCGTTGATGGGCCTCCCAGCAGAGCCATTGTACAGCAACGTGCGACTGTTGGTCTGCGCACCGATAGCCACCGTTAGGGATAATACCGATAGTATTCTCCTTAAGATTACTTCGGCGGTAAACCAACATGTCCGCTCCAGCTATCGTACACGCCTCTCTGAAAGGATCCACCTTTGATTTCTCCATGAGCATGTCTCTAAACTTCAGGCAGGCCTTCCGTAGGATCTCTACATCTTTCACACAATACAGTTACAACTCGCGTATCAAATTAAAAACATAATTTTCTTTGACCAACGCGTCATACCACTTCTCAAAGTGCTCCTTTCCCTCAACTGACATCTCGCCGATACCGTAGTCCTCCTTTGGCGGCAAGGGACCCCTATACCCCGCGTTTTCTTTTTTATTGAAAAAATGGGGGAAATGTCCCTTGGCCAAAGGCTCGTCCAAGCCGAAACTTTTGGGCAATTTGGACAGCGACATCGGGAGAAAGTTCAGTGAGTCAATAAAGTGGAGCGGGCCGTAACGCATGGACATGATTTTCCCACCGTTCATTATAAGTTCTGGAGTCCATTTTTTTACCTCCATCATGTATCTTAAAATAAAATTACCATCATAGGATTTAGCGTTATGGCCGAGGAGGGTGATATCCTTAAATTTTGAAGCTTTAATTTGTTCTATAAATTTAAAAAATTGGGCCATTGTGGTATCACCCTTGAATATGCGAGTCCTATCGCCCCCACAGTCGGTGCAATGATGGTCATTTGCATCTATATGAACACAAGCCTTACAACACGTTTGCACGACACATAGGTTTGGTTCGTGTAAGTACGTGCTGGCCGCACCTTGAAGAAGCGTTTCTTGTCTGCATTCAAAGTCATAGAATACAAACATGAAACTACTCTTTTCCAGTGACGGCTTTGACGGGGCCAGTTTCATATAACAGAAATGACCAAAAGGACGATGGGTTTCGCATACTCTACAAAAAATCTCATAACACCTATGTGAATAATTTGATTTTTCCAAACTGAAAAATTGCCCGCATACCTCGCAAACCTTTTTGACATCACAGACCGATCTGTGACCGCTGAAAAACCCGGGACGTTTATGGTTATAAAAGCACGTCTGATTTGTGAACCAACGCCCGCAGTCTTTACAGACCACAGATCGGCATCCGCTATAAACCGCTTTAGCGTGGCACTTTTTGCACGCGGATTCACATTTGTGCTCGTTCTTTGTGTTGAACGGCACACGGCACTCACGGCAAAAGTACCCACACTTAAATGCGGCTATCAAGGATGTTATGACATCAAAATGGTTTTGCTTATCGTCGTGAAAATACAAATCAAGGTGCCCCATAAAGGAATGTTCGGAGGGAGTAGGCCCCTCATACAAGACCTGTCTCCCCCGACGTTCCCTGAACACGGTGATTTTGTATTCGGAAAGGTATGCTTGAAATTGTTTCAGCTCAGTGAGCCCACCACCTTTCAAAAGATTCACACGGGCATCACGGCATAGTTCTTCTGCTTTGAGTTTTTGAATATTACGACCCCATTTGATTTGTCTAAAGGTGTTCACGTCCATAAATCCTGGCTCTCTTTTATTGTCACATATAGCTTTGGCGACAACCAATGCACGGGCAAGGCAAATACTGTCGCCATTTTGAATCGTAATGATCCCTTTGTTTTGCGACTATATGTGCTAGCGGGAGAGAGTTTATCACATTTATAATTACCCCTCCCGCGAGGCTCCTTAAAGTGGGAGAGTTTAACGTACAATGGTGCAGTACTCAAAAACAAAACTATTACTCTGCAGCACGCGACTTACGTTATCAAGCACTGCTCTAGCGTCTAGCTGGTCTGCTCGTCTAAATGAGACATACACAGGGCTTAACGTTGAGTCAGTGCTACTCAAAAGTAAGCCTACGTGGTCATCGGCGCTAACGCCATGGTCCTGCAACCGATGGAGCAAATTAGTAATTTGTTCTTCAAGCCAGCTTATTGCGTCACGATCGCTTGCTGGTGCACCAAGATGTATGGTAATTTCTCTACCAGTATAAAAGAAACGCCTCAATTGTTTAATCGTCTCTTGAACGATACGAAGAGGGACGCCATTTTGCAATGCCCCACCTACCTTATTCACCGGACCACTAATTCCCTGTTGCCGGCTGATCAAGGTCCTGCTATTGCTGGCTCGATGGGCCCCATCTCCCTTGCCGCCACCGGGTCTCGAACCCCCTCTCCCTGGCGTAGAGGCAGGGTGAAGATGTAACGCCAGATGAGGGCACCGGGGCTCGAACCCCGTCTCCCTGGCGCTGGGACGGTGCGGCGGCGTTGGGTTGGAGTGGCCCCATAGCTGGCGGTGGGGCTGTTGTGGTCGTCCCTCCATTTACGGCCTCCATTTCAACTATAATACATGTCAAAGTAAGAATTGTCACAAACATAATTGCTTTAGCTCAAACCCACAGAGGAAGCATTTGTGTGGAGAGAATGTGAAAAAAAAACACCCTGGTGAGATTTGAACATCGAACTCATCTCTTTAATATTTTCGGTATTAATATAATATGTTAAATTTTTCTCTAAGCATAATTGCTCTATCTAAAACTTACAGAGTCAGCATTTGTATGAAGTGAGAGTGAAAAAAACACGTCTATTTTACCCTGGTAAGATTTGAACCTCAAACTTATCTCTTTAATACAGTTATTATTAATATAATATGTCACATAATTGATTGCCAAGGCAACCCTAAGTGAAATTTATTTCTGTAATTAAAACAAGTCATTTTATCAACAGCGCTTACGTTTTAAGATACTTTACGGCTGAATTTGTTCAACTACGTACATCAGTAATTAATGTGAAGATTTATTGCACAAAGAGCCGCATATTTTATTTTCGATCTGGGAAAATATATATTTGATCAGTTTAGGGTATTATCTTCTCATAATGAATTGAGCGGTTTTTTTTTGAAGCATGCATAATGAGGGGTTAGGAAAAACGCAGTACTCGGCACAAACTATGTTCACATACACTGCCAGGGGGTAGCAACCATCAAGAAACCCGCCCGTTGAAGCCTTTATAATGAGGGCATAGTCAACCCGCCCTACTCGCCACAAACTATGCTCACATACACTCCTAGGGGGTAGCAACCGTCAAGAAACTCATCCGTCTGTCGCCTGGTCTAAACTGTTTGCTAGCGCTATCTGTTATAATTTCTACAAGTTACATACTCCTGTAAAATTGCCCAAAAAAAAATATGTCTCAACACACGTCGGTAAAGCATTTTTTCTTCTCCTTGAATATTATATTTTAGAGCCGTTACTTTTTTCCAAAGCTCGGTTAGATTTTTAACTTAAAGATTGGGCCACATGTCTGAATTAAAAAAGTGAAAAGTTTGTGAGTATATGTCGGGTCAAAAAAAAGGATAAACTTACATATTCAGCCGCTTTTATGGTACATTTTTTAGTAAATGCAATTTATCATAATTAGTTTACCTATTTAAAAAAATTGTTTTATATAGACATCATAAAAAAAGTTAGTGATTAGTGTGTCTCCTATTTCTTAGTTCCTTAATACATTAAAATATATTTTAGTTGATCCCAAATAATTATTAAATTATTTTACTTGATTTGTTAACTTATTTAGCATATATGTTAAATAAAATTAAACTCAAATAAGGTCAATAAATCCCAATACAACCAAATTCGGTAGGGCATTTTTTTCAAATAGGTCTAACCCAGATTTTTTCAACACTGTTTTAAATGTTGGTATACTAATAACAAAATATCTTGTTAAATTCTAGCTAGGTCTAAAATATATATTTTTTAAATTAATAATTGGCCTTAATTAATTTGTTGTGCATTTTTTTAAATAGGCCTAACGCAGGTTTTTTAAACCTTGTTTTAAATTTTGGTATACTAATAACAAAATAATTTGTTAAATGCTAGGCCTAAATTATTCCTTAAAAATAATTCATTAATTTGTAGATTGGCTTAAATATAGACTATTTGGTTTGCTATACGATAGTAATCTTATATTATTTATCTACTCAAGATTCCAAAGCATTACTACAAAGTGTTTGAAGTGTGTGGGCTGAACATTTATAATTAAAGTGTCAAATATGGGGATAGGAAAACGTACCGAAGATTTCGCGTGAAAACACCGGTCATTCATACCTTACTTGCCAATAACGCGAATATTATGTTGCCGGAACTAATCACGTTACTACAAAGTTATATTTTGCGATCTATATAAAAAACTTACACATGCCACGTTGAGTGGTAGGAAATAATTGTTTGTTAAAATTATTGATATCATTTGTTTACCGATATTAAATAATATTTCTCACAAGGAAAATTTGTACAATTTACGTAGGCCTAAAATTTTATTTTGGAAACTTTATGTACACCTGATATAACTTTACAATATCCTCTAGTGCAATATCGCTCTCATTCTTATCTTTATAAATTCGGTGCTTAAAATTGCACAAACACTCATTCTTTTCATAACATTCCACAAATAAGTGTCCCCCGCTCAACCACGTCTTTAGTTGCCACCATATTGAATTGTCTACTTGCATTAGTAAAGTTTAGAAGGTGACCAACTTTTTTCAGTTGCAAGTAGACTTGCATGTTAGTAGCTTGCTTGTTTGTTTACACGGTACAAGCTGTGCGCGCGCAGCCAAATTGGTGTACTTGCATTAGTCAACGAATATCGTGTCAACGGACCTAAAGGGATCGAGCTAGCGACGATATAACGGTGTTTGTGTGAGAGAGAGAGAGCTTACACACACACAGGCTATTTTCAAACTAGTGGATGGCTACGTGTAGATTTTACTTACATAGCAGGCGGTCAAGGGCGTCCAAATCTTCCCAAACAGTGGAGTGCTCATTTCCTCCAACATAGAGAGGCGCAGGTGCCAGGATGTCTGGGTCTGAGGTGAGGACAGCCTGAAACGGCAGGGGTGCTGCGACGTTTAGGATGTCGGGGTCTGATGCGAGGACCGGCTGGAACGGCAAGGGGGCTGCGACTCTGACGTCATGCACAGCACGTCCTTACGACTCCTGTGGGGTAGAGGATGACACCCCCTGAAGCCCCACATCCAAACTGAATGGATCCCAATAGTCTGAAATTAAATAAATACATATTAATTAGCATTTAAGGTGGGAAAAAAAGCACCGACCAGTCTCTAAAATATTGTAAGCTATTAAGTTACCCATAGACGCATTGGCATCTGCCACACAGATCCCATTTTCATCAAAGCTGGCCAACTGCTCTAGAGGGTCGGAACCCACCGGTTGTACACCATCGACAGCTATTGGGGCTCTTCAACTAACAAAAAAAAGAACACCATTGTACGCCCCAGCTGTATTAGTCAACAAAAAAAAAAACACCAGTTAAAATATACAGAAAAAAACTTACCTAAATTTAGAAAATTTTCTAGCGACTCGAAACTCATTTTTGATGTTCGGCGGCGTCAATCACAAATTGAAATGACCAAATGTAATGAGCGGGTTCTATTTATACCCTCTTCAAAGAGCCTGCCATCTGTAATGACCAAATACTCTAATGTGTCTCAGCGCATGCGCTATAAAAATCTGTCCATAAGACCAGCTGTAAGTCCCGTTAACTCATCAGACTGCTCCAACCTATCGACGTTGCCGGACGCGTCTCTCGGCGCTCCGTTCAGTCAACTGCAAATGATAGCACACACAGAACAAACAGGCACGGTGGTGCAAACGGGCGTCGCTCAAACCTACCCTCCCTCAGTGCATCTGAAGGTATATTTTTTCTCACTCTCGCAAATGTTGAGTGCATTGATGTGTGGGCTTAAACTTTCATACGGATATAGTTGCGAACAAGGCTATTCTAAACTGAGTATGAATGGATAGCAAACGCTGGTACCACATGCACTCTCGCAAATGTTGGGTGCATTGAGGCTGTCCTCTTAAAAGTACTCAAACATTATTATTTTCTTTGAATCACGTCTTACTAAACATATAGCCTATCCGCATTAATTAAGTACACCAATAATATAAGAATATTAAATGAATCAACATTATGTGTGATGGTAACTTTTCTATCTTTAAGATTATAGTTTTATTTCAATAACTATAAATTTATATATTTTATATGTTTCTACGGGTAGTCAGTTTTATCAGGGCCAATTGAGCGTTGTAATTGGAACACGTCCACTTAATTACTAGGGTGATTTTCTACACTCCCAATACCCACTTTCACTGGATGTAAGACCACTCTTGCCATGCAAATGATGGTGCACAGAATTAATATTGCGGGACGCGTCTCTCTACGCCCCATTCAGACAACTGCAAATGATAGCACACACAGAACGAACAAGCACTGTGGTGCAAACGGGAGTCGCTCAAACCCACCCTCCCTCAGTGCATATGAAGGTACTCTAGAAAATTTTGAGTGCATTGATGTGTGGGCTTAAACTTTCATAGGGATATATAATATAGTTGCGAACATTAAATTCAATATAAGAGCTATATATTATTCCTCTGAAATATAATTGCGAGCATTAAATTATAATTGGGATAAAGAATAAAATGGGTGTTTTCACTTTAAACGTGGGTAGCAGCACACGACTTACAAACTATAGTTTTATTTCAATATCTATAATATTTGGGCGGAGGAGCCTCCCTCCAAGTACCAACAAGTTGGATGTGTGTGCGAGAGAGCTGTTGGGCCATAACATGTCCACTTTCATGGGATGTAAAAGCGAGACTGCCGTTTAACGGGAGTTTTCAGAGCTGCCTTACAGGTGTCTATTTTGAGAAACACAATGACTCCTCAAGGTGAATGGAGGTTATTGCTTGGTACGTCACCCCCAGAAGGTAATGACCGGGGAGGGATGAACAACCCCGGCTCTGAGGAAGAGGGGTGGGGAGGGAAAAGTGAAAGGCTAAGTTGGTCATCAGAAGGCAGCGAGCCCCTGCTGGAGAAGCTTGTGTCATTTACTATTGGGCATCCGGAGGAGAAAGACTGAAATCGTGGAGCGTGAGCCCCGGGTGACTCTATGCTTCAGCAAATAAACTACAGCGCCCTAATTGATGAATAAAAACACCTCTATCCTACCAATAATAACTCCAATGCCTCTATCCTACCAATTAATTAATTAACAACCAATATGTCCGGCGTATGCCAGAAATAAATAAAAAAACTCCAACGCCTCTATACTACCAATTAATTAATTAACAATAATCAATTAACGATAATTAATAATTAATCATGGTTTGTAGGGGAGGGGGAAAACCAACAGCCAATCAGAGGAAAGTAGGGCAGCGGAAGGAGGGGTGGGGGAAGGAGGGGATCAGCCAATCACAGAGCAGGAGGCGTGGTCACGTGACAAAATCCCACCAATCCCAGCGTGATTTAATGGGTCCAGAACACTACTAACCTCTCTTATATATACATGATGTTACATGGAACATAACACTGTTACCTAACTCATCTTATACCTTCCCGGCAAAGATTTATCTGATTACCAAACCCTTCCTTCACCTCTGACAAGACATCTTGTGAAAGTGGGGAATGCCATGCCTCCACCGTGGTTCGGATCCCACGTTAAACTGTAGGTCCTTCATTTCATCTCACAATCACCCTACCATTACACATTGTCGTAAGTGCGTATAACCCGAACGGGTAGTAAGACGTGGTGCTAATAATAATAATAATAATAATAATAATAATAATAATAATAATAATAATAATAATAATAATAAATAATATGATTCACTCTTGATGTGAATAGTTACGCAACATAATTTGAAGGGGGCGAGGGGTCAAAATCTATTTATTCTCTGTGTTACATGGAGGAGTGTATTGATTCAATTGCCACACTTCTGTACATATAGATTTATTTTTATACTTTGTTAAAAATATTTTAAAATTTAATATTTTTGGTGAATTAAAATTTCATTCGACGTTTGTTCACGACATAACACGCCATGTTATCGTACTAATCAGATACAATTTGTTTCTTTCACAATAATATGGAAGGAATATCCTCTAGAACTGCTTGAAATAATATTATTATTATTTATTATTATTATTAGTCTATTATTATTATTATTATTATTATTATTAAAATATTAACGCATTATGAAATATGGAGGAAAATTCACCTCTTTATTAAACGTAATCTTTCTTCGAAGAATGTTGTTGTATTCTTCTTGTTCATTTTCATGGTCGGCCATCACTACTCGTCTCAAAGCAGCAGATGGACTGGTAACACCTAACAAGTGAAGATCTGGTATTTTAGGAAGGAAAATAAAAGAAGTGAGCAGAAAAAACTATTGCTAATCTCGATGTTGACGGATGGAAGTACAGATTTTAACTTTCTCTTTAATATTTAAATCTTTTAAACTTTAATATTAAATTAAGTATGTTGCACTTATAGTTCACACCCAAATCTTTTACCTTATTATGATGTATTAATATTTACCTTGGACTTGTAGAAAATAACATTAATTAATTTTGTTCTAGAAGAAGATACATGGAACCTTTTTTGAATAAAATTATGTTCTTATTCTTGACGTATGAAAACTTTCAGGGCGAAATATGTGTTCATCCTCACTAAAAACATTAAGATTTATGTACCTTTTTTTTTATGGTGAAGTGAATTTAAAATATATCCAAGGGAGCTAAAAGCCTAGTACTCAACCTGTGTGTTTTATTGAGTGAAATTCAAGATTTTGACAAGAAAGAAATAACTAATTTTCAGCTAATATCTCAGAAGGAATCATTATGTAAATTTATACATTTTCCTGGTGAGATCTGACTAATTTATATTTTTACATAAATATATCTTCATAATCCAATATCATAAATTATTAAAACTTTTAGCAGGAACGTCTACTAACTTGATTATGTATTATAATTTTTCTCCAGAAAAAACATATTTTACATAAAGTGCTTAACTCACCTAATATTATTATTAGCACCGCGTCTTACTACCCATTCGGGTTATACGCACTTAAGCTAATGTGTAATGGTAGGGTGAGATGAAATGGAGGACCTACAGTTAAACGTGGAATCCGAACCACGGTGGAGGCCTGGCATTCCCCACATTCACAAGATGTCTTGTCATTCACCTAATAAATAATGTAAATTATTTTACACTGGTCAATCAATATTTATATTTTGATACATATAGCATAAAAATAGATAAATTGTAACTTTGAATTTAATTCTATTTTATTATATATGTGACATTTAGATCAAAGTTATATATATACAGGATGTTCGGAAATTCATAGCTCAAACTGCACATATAGCTTGTTTGAACCAAAATTAATAGAAAATAAACATACACTTACATCCGGAAAACTATGCTAATACCATTACATTGTGTTCAAAGTTTCAGCGTACAGCGCCGGGAGAGCAAATCTGTTCAAGCATGCGTGTATAACAGGTTGCATAGGAACTAGTCACACGGCACGACACACCTCAATATCTTGGAGCACGGCAGCCAAATATAACAAAATTAACAACACACCAGTCCAACTAGAATTGTGAATTCATTCTGAGGGTTTTCATTAATGCTCCTATACTACAAAAAGTGCTTGCCATTACATGTGCGGTGCCATGCACCTAGCTCATATGCAACTTGTTCTACACGCATTCTTGACAGCTTTGCTAGCCTGGCAATATATGCTGAAACTACAACTTAATGGTATTAACATAGCTTAATGGATGTAAGTGTATAATATCCTGTATTACTTTTGGTTCAACCAAGCTATATGTGCAGTTTTAGTTATGAGTTTCCGAACATCCTGTATATATATACTTATTATTATTATTATTATTATTATTATTATTATTTCCTCAGTTGAAATATTAGCCATGTATTTACTCGGACGTCCATATGTACAATTGGAGTGTAGAGATATTGACATAATAATAACAACCTCCAGAAAGCTAGAATGATTGTGTTATTATATTTATACTAGTCTATACTAATATTATAAAGAGGAAAGATTTATTTTGTTGTTATTTTGTTTGTAATGGATAAACTCAAAAACTACTGGACCGAGTTTAAAAATTCTTTCACCAATATAGATCTACATTATCAGCTAGTAACATAGGCTATATTTTATTTTGAAAATTTAATTTATTCCTCATAAAAATGTCGATAGTATATTATATAGTCATTGGGAAAAAAGTTGTTGAAGGGAAAGTGGGGTTGGTGAAGGGGGTGGGGGGTGACGAAAGAGGAATGAGATGAAAATAGGAGTGAGGATAAAAGAATGAGGGGGCTATACAGTGATGGTAGCACTGTATTTTTTTTTTAAAGTAAAAAAAAGGTTTTTTTCATATTGACATGATGGATGATTTGAAGCTTTGTTTTACAGGATTCTTTACAATATTTTTTTACGGGGAAGGGGGCTAGTATATTATATAGGTAATAAGTTAATAGTCATATTCTTTATCTTTCTTATCAATAATTTAATAGGGTGTTAATAAAGGTAAAAAAATAAGAATTATTCAGTTTAAGGATGAACTATAATGAGGAGGTTGTAGTTAGAATCCCAACAGTGTGTACTGAGGGCTTATTCTTATACATAAATGCGAGAATATTACTTTTAAATTGTTACCTTATTCACTTATACCCCATTAGTGTAAATATATGAATATCTTGAAAGACTGGTAAGATGTGGAGCACGCATACATGATCGTGACCAGATATTGATATTACTGGTCTTGCTACCAGTGTTTCATGTTACCAGCCCACATATGTGAACACATACATGATCGTGACCAGATATTGATGTTACTGGTCTTGCTACCAGTATTTCAGATGGATACTACATTATACTAGTGTTTCATGTTACCAGCCCACATATGTGAACACATACATGATCGTGACCAGATATTGATGTTACTGGTCTTGCTACCAGTATTTCAGATGGATACTACATTATACTAGTGTTTCATGTTACCAGCCCACATATGTGAACACACGGACTAGACGTCAAGCTCGTTTTATCCAGCAATGTGAAGGAGAGGTCACATTTCTATTCCAGAACAAAAGAGTGAAAGTTATTTTCACCAGATAATATCTCATTTCCATTTGCACAAATTTTGGTACATTTCCTCTAAATACTACCTTACTCGTTCCTGTTCCATTTGTACAGTCAAACGTACTCATGGAATGATGAGAAGACTGTCTGAAGCCTTGTTGGGTGATCAGAAACGTTGAACAAAAGGTAGATAGAATAATGACCTTGAAATTAAAGAATGATGACAGTGGTTAGAAGCTTCACCAGGAAGTACCAGAAGTATATTTATACTAAACGTGCTACTGATTACGCGTAGAAGAAGCCTTGACTTACACTTGAAGAGTTCTTTTAAACCGAAAATAAATATATGTGATTTCAGAATACTGAATTGTAGTAGATATTTATTAAAGTGGTTGCATTTTAGTACTATAATTTTGCAGTCGGTCCAATTTTCTAACAATTCAGACTATCTACAGGCTGCGTAAATGTTAAATTTACTAAAATTTAATTTTAAAATACAAACATTAATTATTGTTTCTATGTTAATAAACGTCTAATAATGTTTTTGTATGTGTCTTTCTTTAAACATTAGAAATGTAAAAGTGTTCGACAAAGTAAAAAATGTGTACTTTACAAAAACCACTGCCAAAGAAAAACAACAAAACACTTCAGTTTAAAAATAGCTTTATCTACAACGAACATTATGTTGATATCAAATTTATGCGAAACATTAAACAAAAATAAAAGAAGCGATATTAAAAACTATTTGCATGTTCAAAGTTAGTAATATTTTAAAGAAAAATGTATTATCCAACCCAGTACAACTCCAACAAAAACAATAATGCACTAATTAACAAATATAGGCCTAAGTCAAATAAAACTACAGCTGCGGTTTTATTTTAATCTTAAACATAAACTACTTTATTAATAATATTAATTTTTATAAAATAATCATAGCAAATTTAATATCTTGTGTCAACTAAAATTAAATACCTATAATATACTTACATTTATTGTAAATACTACAAAAATTTCATTTTGCTAGTAATTCGAACTTTGCAAACACAATACTTTTTAATACGAAAAAGTATACATAATGAATAAATTAAAAATAAATTAACATATTCTACATGTAAGTATGTAAAATGACAAGAATTAAAATAATTTTTAACAGGAATGCTTTCTAAATAGACCTACTTCGTGGCCTGAATGTCTATAATATTAAGCTAAATAATTTGTAGCTCTAGATTACAAAGGAAGCCATCCTATATTTCTAGAATATTATATAGGCCTATTTTCTTTAAAAATGTGTACATTCTAATTGATTAAGGTAAATATTAATTTTATAACATAAAGTTTAGAATAATATTAATTT
>JBCFYV010001822.1:0-40391 GCA_039000515.1 Timema cristinae | reverse complement strand
TACAAAAAATACGTCCTCAATTAATTTTAACATATAAAGGGTTAAGCCTAATTTTACTATCCCGGAAATCGCCCCCGGGCCCTTTCGAAAAGTGTGTTAATAAATCCCCCTGGGGAAACTACAAAATTTAGCCCAGGAGTTAAACCCATTTTTCCCCCCCGTTTTTTTTAAAAGAACCGTGTCCCTTGTCAGGAAAAAAAAGGGGATTTCCTCTCCTCAATTTAATGACGCTAAATCAAAAATTAAAATTTTCTACTGAATGCTTAGAAACACAATCCCCAAACCCCCTTTTAAAAATGGTATTTATGTTCAAAAAGGCTTCCAATCATCTGTTACCCCGCTAAGTAACAAAACCAACACACCACACGCATAAAGAAAAAGGTTTTGCGGGGATACGTATTCACAAAATTGGGAAAAAAAAATAGAAAGTGACAAAATTTAAGTTTAATCTTGGGGGAAAAATTTTTTTTTTAATTTCTAGCGTATATTTTTTATTCAAAAAAATGTAAAGACTATAAATCCACAAATCCCAGTGATGATAATTTTATAAAACCCAACCCGAGGGGGAAAATAACCCCGGGACAATTTAGTTTAATACAAACACATCGAAGCGTAAGGTGTGGCTTAATTTTTTGATAAAAATTTGTAAACAATTTAATAACGGTTAAAACGACAATTTTCTTCTTTGAAACTTTTCGAAAGGACAGTACAAAAGTGAGCTTTTTTTTGGAAAAAAGCTAAAAAAGCTTTTAAAAAGCAAGTAACTCACGAGGCCCCTTTCACTGCCCCAAACTCATAGTCCTCCCCCACAGCAACAACAACATCCTCTAAAACCCGGGGCCGATCAAAAAGGGGAAACTTCGAAATCGCCCGTGCTTATTCAAGGGGGGTTTTGAAAATAAAAGGTGCCATGCGCGAAAGACTGAAAATTTTGAACCCCGTGTTTGGGTTTTTTCCCACTCGGCAAATTTCCTGGGCATCCCTCTGTTCATTGGGTTCTGTGTTAGCCGGGTTTATGTTTACCCTCTTTATTAGTTTAAACTATTGGGGTTTTTTTAAAATTTTCGGTTTTGGGGGAAATTCCCTACACCCTATTTTTTTTCCTATTAAAGTACTAAATTTGATTTCGGCTATTTAATTGAAATTTTTTTTTGCAAAAATTTCAGGGTTTTTTTTTTTTTTTTTTTTTTTTTTTTTTTTTTTTTTAACGTAAAATCCTTTTTTAAATTTTTTCTATGACATAAGCGTAATTGTTTTGTAAAAAAACTTGTAGTCATTGCCCATATGGGGGCCCACAAGTCTTTTTGGTAAGAGAGTATTATCCCGGGTTTCGGATAATATTATTTAGACAAATAAATACTTAAACAAAATTTCCCATTGGTTAAAAACTGTTGTTTTCCGATTTTATTGGGTTAAACTCATAGGGGCTTTAAGTTTGGATTATTTTTGTTGCGTTAAGAATGTATTTATCTGGCATGGAGATAAAAAAATCACAGTATCGCCAAAATAGATACTTAAAACTTATTGCCCGTAAGGCTAATTGTTGCGTTGTCAATAAACAAGGTTTTAAATTACAGTATAGCTCGAACGGCACTTAAGTTTAGATTTTTATTATTGGGTTAAGAATGTTTTTTATCTGGTGGCAGACAAAATATTAAAAATATCGCCCAAAAAATAATACTTGTAACTTAGTGCCCAAAAGGCAGGAAAGTTTGTTTATTACCATTATAATGTTAGGACTGTATGTATAATATAATGATGAATTGCAACCAATTTTTTGATTACTAAAATGTTATGCAATCTGGGTTTGTCTCTTATTGACGCATATTCTGTTCAAAGTTTATTCTCTTCATAAATTTAAAACCAAAATGTTATAATTTGACATATATTTTTTTAAATTCAAACTTTAAATATGTCCCGTCATAATATATTGGAAATAGTTGGAGTGTGAGTTCGTGGAAACTGAGTGAATAGACCTGTGTTGGCTATTCACTTTCGTTTTTATCCTTTCACTCCTCTGAAAGTTTTTTTTTTTTATGGTTAATTGTATGTTATGCGCCAGCCTAATCTTCGGGGAAGACTAAGGGGTGATACAAAAGGATTCAGTATGCGGCCGAGATAACAGTTGTTTGGTAGAAAGAAGCGCACACAAATATCTATTTTCAAACTAGTGGCTATAGTATGGGTACTTGTAGATGGGACTTAATATCAGGTGTTCGATTGCGTCCAAATCACCCCAAAATTGGGAGGTGAATTTCCGCCACCATCTGTGGGGTCGGACCTCTGTAGAGGGGCACCGGCGAGAGGATGCTGGGTGGGGGTGTGAGGTTGGTGGTTGTCGACCTGAGTATGACGAGGGGCTGCGTGAAGATGCCTGCGATGCCCTGCCGAGCACCGGCCGCAGGGGCCCCCTCCGTCAGGGCAGGAACCGTTACGGACGTCGCTATGTTGTCCCGCAGCCCTCTTCCAACCCATATGGATCCAGTATCTGAAATTAACTAAATACAGATTAATTACCATTTACAGAAAAAAAAAAACACTGGCAAGTCCCTAAAATATATATCTTTAGGCCACTAATTACCATGGTACAGTCTTTTCCGTCAAGTAAATCCCGTCTTCGGTAAAATACATCAACTGTCAGGCTTTTGGATCCACAGGTTGACCACCCGCCAAATGTCTGGGCTCGTCATCTAAAAAAGAAGAAGAAAATACCGCTGTACCCCAAGCCGTAATAAGAAAAATAAACCATTAAAATATACAAAAACTATTTTAAAATATACTTGAATTTATCCAATTTTCCAGTCTTTGAAAACTCATCTTAAATACTTGTATGGCGCAATCACAAATTGAAATGACCAACTGTATGATTTGATGTCTATTTATACCCGCCTCAAATGGCGTGCCGCCTTTAAGGGCCGAGGTTGTGCAATACACATCTGCGATTGCGCAATGCGTATCAGATCCTTTTAAGTCCCTTATTCGTCATAAATTTTCTAGTAGCCGATGAAAGAAGGACGTGATGGGTTGACGCTCGGGCCCGAGGTTGCGCAATACACATCTGCAAATTGCCCAATGCGTATCAGATCCTTGTAAGTCCGTTATTCGTCAAAAAATCTACTAGCAGCCGATGCGGATGTACGTACTGGGTTGCCGCTCTGCAATGCCTGTTCGAGCAAATGTGGTACACTTTGGGCAAATGAATAGCAAGTGTGGTACGCGAGGATGACATTAGCTGTCATAGCCCTCGGGTTGTGGGTACCCCATGGCATTTTTCTCATTCTCGCAAATGTTGTGTGCATTGAGTGGTATGCCCCCCTTTGTTTGATGATAGCCACCGCAGGCCCTTTGTAAGTCCCCTTATCCACCAACAATCTTCTAGCTACCGATGAGGATGGATGTGCCTGGTAGACGCCCCTGTTCATGGAAATGTGGGTACACTTTGTGCAGAATGAATAGCAAGCCCTGGTACACAAGGGTTGTGGTAACCCCATGGCACAGAATGAATAATTTGGTTAGCAACGGTGGTACAAATGGACGGACGTAAACCTACTTGATTATTACTTGTTTATTCTAGACAATTTTAACCTCTATGGTAAATACCTTTAAAATTAGTACCACTGCAAATAGCTATAGATAGTTGGCCGCCTTAACTTCTAATATGATCCTCACGCAAATCAGCACTTATTTCAATCAGAAATATTATTATTATTGATTTTGTTCTTTTTTTGGACATAACATTTCTATTTTATCCAGAATATTTTTTTTCACTATACTTTATTAAATTAACGAGAACCCTAACATGCATTTAATATTTTTATTACATGTGGTCATCACTGGAAAAACGATCAAACCCAAATAATAATAATCTTAGAGCCCAATTTATTTTTTAAATTTTTTTAGCCCCCCCCCCCCCCCCCCACGTCTTCCTTCTGTCTGTTTAAAACCCCGCACATGACATGTATAGTTCGTTTCTAGGGCGTGTAGACCAAGATGGTTTTTCCGCACATTTGGGATAACCGCACATTTTGCCAGAAAGGTTGGTGTCACTCAAAATTATGGCGCGAGAATTTAGGAGCGCTGCAAAAAATTTGTGTCGAGGTCTGTGGTTTCCTTTCAACAATCTTAGTGCAGATGTCCGAGGTTTGATATTGATACATCTCGGGGGGGGATTGTTAGCTATGCTTCCTTGTTCGGGGGCTGCTCTTTGTATCAATGCCAGATAACGGTACATTCCAAAACCTCGCAAAGACAAGTTAACGGGTTGAAACCCACTCGGTTTTGGGGTCGCCAGCTCCTGTCATCCATTCCCATGACTTGCAGGTCATGACTTCGACAGGAGAGTGATGGGTGGGTCATTACCACGGGGATTTTCCCTTGCCCCAGACACACTGCAAGTGAAGGGGGGGGGTTGCGGGGGAAGTGAAAGGGAAAGTAATCAGCTTGTTCCGACGATGTAAGGAGGGGGGGGGTTGGGGAGTGCGCACCCGTGATGCGCAGTGGTCCCCTACTCTGTAAGAGGGTGAGCAGAGAAATGCCCTCCATTCTACCCAGACAGCCATAGCAAAGAGGCCCGTGCAGAGCCCTCATGCTGAAACGTCACGGACTGTATGTTCCCCAAATAAACTACAACGCCCTAATCAATGATAAAAAAAACCTTTAATTTCAAATATAAAAGAAATATTCATGTATAAAAAAGCTATGTTTTATACATAAATAACCAATAATGCGAGAACCAACATGTCCGGAACACGGGGAAAAGGGGAAACCAACAGACAATCAGAGAGAAAGAGGGAGGGGTGGTCACGTAAACCAATTTCAACCAATAAAAAGATTGGCGGGTTTAAACCCCCACCAGATACTCACAACTCAAAATTTTTAAAAAAACTGGACTCTCTCTTTCAGCAGAAAACCCATACTTTTTGAAAAAGAGAGAGGCTAAAGCAAAATTTTGGCACGTTAAGGCATTTATTCATAAATTAGGCAAACACTAACAAAATAGGAAATTTAAATGGGTTACTATAAAATTAACATAATGCGTTCGTAATAATCATCACACTCTGGAGAATTTGAAATCAAATCTTTCTTTCAAATTTGAACAGCTAAGAAGGGGAAGATATTAACAGTTAATAAGCTAGTAACAATTTCGAAGGGGCTTTTTTTTGACTGTGACAGTGTTGAAGTAAGTGAAAACAATTTAATGCAAAGCCGTAGCAGCCAATGATTTCAGGGGGATTTGGTGGGGACATCCCCCAATTTTTTTGAGGCTGGAAAAAATTCTAATTATAAAACAGTTCTAAGAGTTATCGGAATTTTTTTTTATGGCAACATACCCCCTAACTTCTGGAGGCTATAAAATATTTTAAGTTTAAGCACTTTTAAAACCCCCCCTCTGAAAAGTTTTTATGGTAGCAAAACCTTTCCCAATTTGCACTTTTTACCATTATCTTGATATTGTTTTGTACCATTACGTTGTAGAATGTTGCAATACACCCCGCCCCATGATGACGTAAACGCTTGCCCCGCAGTAAAACCATACTACCCGCTCCAAAAAATTCAACTCAATTAGGATCCCTACAATATTAATCTTCTCTGTTGTAGTTCATATAGGTTAAAAAACATGATAAAATAATGCTGGGCAAAAAATTTTACTACTAAAAACCAATTCTATGTAATAGTTTGTTCGTGTACTTACCATATGATTCTCTTACACAAGTAACCTGCAAGGGTGGCCTAAAAAGGGCGTACTAAAAACGAGAGTGGGTCAAGAGAGACACCGACGCCCCAACTAGAGGTCCCGACACTTTCCCTTTTCAATTGTCGAATAATGAGGTGTGTAACTTCGATGGCAACAAGGGATAACTACGTACCTGACCTCTGGTGGTTGGGAAGAAGGGTATCAATAAAACATGGGATGGTTGGAGAAACTAGCTGATAGTCCGATGGAGCTTGTAACCATAGTCTACGTGACTGATTGAAGACATCGTTGACGTCACCTAGCGTGTGTTACTGTTCTCCCACCTCCCCTTTCATGTGACGAACTTCTATAAATGGCTACGCATGTATGCAAAATTGACTATCTTTCCATCTGCGATGGACGACGGACCATTGTCATCGACCGGGAAAATTTAGCTGGATTAAACTAGTATTATGTATCGATGCCGTAACTATGGCGATTTTTTTTAAATGACTCAATTTATTTTTCAACTATAATAATTTTAGTTTTCTGTGAATAACGAAATTTTTGGGTAACCATTTGAAGGTGCCCATTAGTCCCTTGTAATCTTATACCGTATTTAATTTCAAACCTAATGTTGTTGTCTAATATAGACTTGAACATCAGGATAATGATTGGATTTCAGGTTTCTGTTCTGTAAAATTACCTGCGACATAATGCTGTTGTCGCCGAGTTTAATTCCAACATATCTCATTAATATATAAAACCAATACCATCAATGCAACCAAACAACTCTACTTTCATTTCATCATCTTTATGGGAGGGCTTTGATAATGAAGTGAAAAAAAAATATTGCAATTCATAACCCAACCGCAGCAGGAATAATTGAGTTTGGGCAAATATTTACAGGAACCTCTATTAAACCGCAAAAAGGATCCCCTTTACCTGGTGGAAAGCGAGAAAAATGACTTATCCTCGACTCTATAAGGTTGTGCTGAGACTTTGTGTATTGTGGCTACTTCAGTGCCCCGTGAAAGAATATTTTCGAAAACAGGACAAGTCCTAACGCAGAGAAGAAACCGATTAAAAACATCTAAGATATCAGAAATTTTGTTTTTAAACCACAACTTGTAGGCAAGTTAACCTATCACAGGCATTTAACTTGTGGCCCGCGAGCCACATGTGAAAACCCATCCATGATTCTGTGCAGCCCACAAATCTTTTGATGAACCAATATTATATAATGTGGTCTGATTCTTCTTTTTATAAGTATTTGTTTAGATTTGTTGATTATGCCATTTTAAAATTGTACAACATGTGTGAACCGCTGTTTTTTTGTTTAAGAACATGAATTTTTTAAATATAAAAGTGACTTCAGCACAAAAGCGACATGCACATCATTGCTGCCAATAAAGGTTTAATGTGTATGGGGGGGAAAAATAAGGTAAGTTTTAAATTTTAGTCAATCATAATTTTCTTTTTTGTAATAATAAGGATCTTTAAGCAAATTAATTTGTTTAGTAGACATTGTTTTCAATGCGTGCTATTTTGTAAAAATATAATTGGGAATTTCAAGATAGCTTTTGATAAGATTCGAGTAAAATCAAAATCAAAATCAAAATTTAAAATTAAAATAAAAAAAACTAGTCCCTTTTTCAAAACAAATAAAACTTAAAAAGAGAGGATTGTTTAAAATAGCACCAGCATATTTCCCCGGGGTTTCTTTTGTGTATTTCTCATCCTTCTTCGGGGGAAAAATGAAAAAAATTTTAAAATTTTAAATGTTTTTTTTTTTTGGGCAAACAAATATTTTTTTTTACCCCAAAATTTTCCCTTTTAGGTTTTAAGTCACATGAAAAGGGGCAGTTGTAGAACTTATGTCCAATTTTTTGCGATCTCGTCTAATAATTACCTCAAAATTTTCCCTTTTTACTTTTTCCCAAAATCTCAAACAACCCATCTTTTTCCCAGGGTTTTTTTCCCCCAAAAATCCCCTTTAGGTGACCAGGAAATAACAATTTTGGGGACTACTCGGGGTTGGAAGCTCTCTTTGATTGAATGAAGGGATCATTTTCTAAAACTAACCCTGTTTAGGGGAATTTTTGGGGAAGGGCCCCTTCTTTTCTGAAATTTTTTTCAACATTTTTCCATCCTTTTCATCGGATGTCTTCATTTTTTTTTCCCATAAAAAAAAGCTTGCACCTGGTAAAAAACCCCTTTTCATTCCCGCGGGATGGAATACCCCGCCCCCCCTTTTCCCCGGGGGAAAATTATTTCCTTTTTGGGCCTTCTCGCCTTGCTTTGGGGGGGGGTGCAATTTTTTTTTCCCCATGCACGTTTTTTATGTTGTGTGCCGGGGTTTGCCCCGGGGTTTTGTCTGTAAAAAAAAATTTTCCCCTTTTTCTCTCCCTGTCTTTTTTAAAGCCTTAATTACGATTCGCCCCGCAATAAAAAAAATCTCTGCCCTAAAAAAAAATTACGTTTCCCGTCGAAAAATTTTAAAAACCCAAAATCTAAAAAGAAACCTTGAAGTGTCTCAATAAAAAAAAGGGGGAAGGGTCCTAAGTAAAATTTAAAGTTTTAAATTTTTTTTTTGGGTAGGAATTCTTTTCAAAAAAATGAATGTCCCCCTTTTTGGGAAAATTGGGGCTTGAGTAAAATACCCAAATTTACCAAAACCCTTCTTTGAGTGGGTTTATTTCTTTTGATTGGTGAAATAACTTCCTTTGCTTAAAATTTTTTTTAAAAGATTACTAATTTATAAAACACCCCTTTGGCTTCTGCATTTCCCTTCCCCCTTAAAGTTTTGAACAAGTTCCTTTTTTTCGAAAAAAGGGTAATTTAACACCTTTTCCCTTTTCCCTTTACTATTTTAAAATTTTCCCCGGGGAAATTTTAATTTTTTGAAAAAACCCCCGGGGAAAAACCCAAAATGTTTTTAATTTTTAAATTTTTAAAAAATACACTCTTTTTCCCAAAAAAATATATTAATACACATAAAACTATAGTTCCAAAAACCCTTTAAACGGCAAAAAAAAAAAAAACCCCAAACCCAAACACATACAGATACACAAAAAATTTTAAAGGACAATAAAAAAAATTTTTTTCCCAAAAAGGTACTTTTAAAACTGTTTTTTTTATAAATTTTTTTTTGGGGTAGCTATTGGGGAAAACGAGACCAACAACAAAAAATTTAAACTGGCTGGGGAAGAAGCCCCCAAAAACCCGGGGAACAACTACACCCCAGCTTTTCCAAAATTTTGGGATATATTTTTGGGGGAAATGTCCCCGGAAAACAAAAGAATGACAACGTTTTGCCAATAGAAAAAGCATAGTTTCCCCCGCAAAAAATTAAGTGTATTTTAAAAATTTAAATTTTCCCAAAAGGGTAATTTTTTTTATTTTGTAGTTTACCAAAAAAACTACCCCACCTTTGGGGAAAAAATTTTTGCTTATTGTTTGGTTTTAGAATTTTGGGGGGGGGCAGGGGGTAGTTTTTTCGAAAAAAAAAAAAAATTTTTTATCCCTTATTTCGCACCGAGGGGGCCCAAATTCCCCCCCTTGAATTTTTTCTTTTAATTTTGAACTAGTTCACAAGAAAAGGGGAACAATTTCGATTGTTCACTTAGGGGGTCCTTAAAATTAAAAAACCTTCGTTCGCGAACGAAAAAAATTTTATCTAATTCATTCATTTAGGCGGGTAAATTTCACACGTACTTTAAGCTAGAAAAAATTAAAATTACGGAATACGTTAACAAATCCAATCAATCACTGTCCTTCATATTTTGTTTTCCCCCACAAATTGTAAAATAAAGAAAAAAAGGGGGGGGAAAATCTTTATTTTCAAAAATGTGGTAAAAAAAAGGGGGGGCCTTTTTCCCCCTGTGGCCCCAAAAAACCGGCAGCCCCTGGGCCCTTGAGCTGACATTAAAAATTTGAAAAAAAAGTAAGAAAAAGCGTCTTCCGGGCTTTTGTGGGGGTATTGCAACTTTAGTATTACACGTAATGTTATCGGGTTCCCCCCCCCCCCCCTTCCCCCCACGAAGGTGTAAAAAACAAAATACTCTCGACTGCTGTTTTATGCGATATACCTGGGGGTGGGAGTTTTTAAATTGCCCGCATTTCACGGGTGATCAGTCAAGACACTGAGAGCTTAATTATAGGGCTGGTGGAGGAAATTAGTCAGGGGGTTCCCCCTTTAATAATTTCGAGTTTTTCTTTTTCCCGGGGGGTCTACTCTTAAGAAAAATTTTAAACGCTAGTATAAAATCAAATATGTATACGGGGTTTTTCCAAAGAGTGTTCAGTCCCAATCAGGTTATGTTTGGAACAGAATATAAGCATTTTTGGATACCGAGCTGTTAAAGTGTATTCAGAACAGGGAGATAATTTCACCTCGAAAAATTTAAATTTTTCGACTCTAACCTTGCAGGGACTTACGAAAAAAGAAAATAAAGAAAATAAAAAAAAAAACACGATTTTCGAAAGAAACAAATTAAAATTTTTAAATTTATAAAAATGAACAATATCAGCACAGCATTTGATCAACCTTGTAGGTTAAAAACAAAGCATAAAATTATTTTTTTGTATTGTTAATTACACTTCATATTTTTTTAAAAGCCCAGGGAGGATCAATGTTTGTGGGTTTTAAACCCAAACCCGGGGGTTTTCTTGACGATAAAAATACGTACACAACTTCCCTTTGGAGGGGAAATCGCCCCCCATGTCGATTGTGGCGGGAAAAAAACCCTGAACGGTAGTAAATTTCCTGGGAAAAATTGTATTACCCTTTTGCTCTCGCCTATAGAAATTCTCGTGTGCTGATATAATCATCAGCTCAATCATGCACGTTAGATACCTCAGATAAATAAATATAAAAACACGATCAAAACATTCACGTCTTTAAATTGTCTAGCCCGACATTTTAAAAATTATTTTTTTTAGCTAAAATTTTTATTTAAAGTACATTACTGTAGCCTATTTTCTTCAAACCCAAATTTTAAAAGTTTTGAATTAAAATTTTTATTTTTTTTAACTGTGGTGGGAAAAATAAGTTTTGAAAAAGAAAGTGAACTAAGTTGAAACGTTGAAATTTTTTTTGCAAACGAAATAATATTTTACAGAGAAAAGAAACTGAAATTTAAAATTTAATTAAAAATAATGTTGTCCCCTTTTCAAAGACACCCTTCTTAAATACTTTAAATAACAAAAAATGAATCTTTTTTTAAAAGCTTTTTTAAAGCATTTTTTAAAAGCCATTTTGTTGCATTTGTTTACTTAAATACCTGGGGGCCCCAAAGCGGGGGGGGAGCTTGTCAAAGGAAAAATAGTTTCCCACCATTGGGTGCTCTCTCTAGGAAGAGGGAAATTTTCTTTGCCTTGTTAAAAAAAAAAAAGAAGAGGTCAAGAAAAGTAAAGTTATATACGTCTTTTCTTCAAGACTGGGTAGGGTCGAAATAAACGTCCGGAAAAAAAAATTTTAAAAATTTAAAACTCAAAATTTAAGCAAAAAACATTATTTTTGAATTGCTGAACCCATAAAAAAAAAATTAAAATCAAATGAGGAGTTTCCCCCTAAGTTCAATTTGTTTTTTAGTGTAATAGGTTTTAAAAAAAAAAAAAGTTTCCCCAAATCGAGTCCGGAAAAAGGGCCCCGCAGTTTCTTTCCAGTTATTTTGTTTTGTACAGAGCCATCCCCCCCTTATTTCCGAAAATTTTTGTGTGTACGATCTTCCGATAGCCAAAATTTTCCCCTTTTTAAATGTAATTATTTGAGGTCCCACCCCCGATCCCCACCCAAAACCCGATTAAAAATCTTCATTACCAAGAATTTGCCTACAAACCCCAAACAAATTTGGGGGTAATGTTATTTACCCCTGTGTATGTGTAACTTTAAAAAATTTTGGGTTTTTTTAAAAAAAAAAAAATTTTATTTTACTAAAATGGTAACAAAATTTTTGACAATTTAAAAAATTTATTAGTACTATGGGTTTTTTCTGTCAAAGGGGAATAGTGTTGGTCTGCCCAAAAAAAAATATGTGTTTTTGTCGTCACAAGGAACTTGTTTTGTGTCTGTCACAAGAAACTAAGTTTTTGGGGGGTAACAAGGGGAATATTGTTGTGCTGTTCCCCAAAAGGGAAAATGTGTAATTTTTGACAAAATTTTTCTATTGTAAAGGAATATTGTTGTTTTCTAAAAGGAACTTTTTTTTTTAAAAATAAATGTTTTTGTCTTTTATGGAACTTTTTTTTTTTCCTGAACGGAAAAAGTGTTTATCTGTCGGGAACTTTTTGGTTTTCTCGAACATGGAACTATGTGTTCTATCGTAACAATGGAATATGTGTTTTGGTCTGTCAAAAGGAACTATGTCTATCTGTTACATTGAACTATGTGTTGTTCTGTAAATGGAACTATGTGTTTGTCTGTCAAAAGGAATATGTTTGTGTCTGTCAAAAGGAACTATATCTATCTGTTAAAATTGAACTATGTGTTCTATCTGTAACATGGAACTATGTGTTCTATCTGTAACATGGAACTATGTGTTCTATCTGTAACATGGAATATGTGTTGTGTCTGTCAAAAGGGGACTATGTGTTCTCTCTGTAAATGGAACTATTTTGTTCTACTGTAACATGGAACTATGTGTTCTATCTGTTACATTGAACTATGTGTTGTGTTTGTCAAAAGGAACTATGTGTTGTGTCTGTCAAAAGGAACTATGTGTTCTCTCTGTAAATGGAACTATGTGTTCTATTTTTAAAACATGGAACTATGTGTTCTATCTGTAACATGGAACTATGTGTTTTTGTTTTGTCAAAAGGAACATGTGTTCTCTCTGTAATGGAACATGTGTTCTATCTGTAACATGGAACTATGTGTTGTGTCTGTCAAAAGGAACTATGTGTTCTCTCTGTAACATGGAACTATGTGTTGTCTCTGTTACATGGAACTATGTGTTTTCTCTGTAACAGGGAAAACTAGTGTTCTATCTGTAACATGGAACTATGTGTTTTCTCTGTAACATGGAACTATTTGTTTCTATCTGTAACATGGAACTATGTGTTTTTTCTGTCAAAAGGAACTATGTCTATTGTTACATTGAACTATGTGTTGTATCTGTAACATGGAAACTATTGTTTGTGTCTGTAAAAAGAACTATGTGTTTCTATCTGTTACATTGAACTATTGTTCTATCTGTAACAGGGAAAACTATGTGTTGTGTCTGTCAAAAGGAATAGTGTTGTGTCTGTCACAAGGAACTATGTGTTCTATCTGTTACATTGAATATGTGTTGTGTTTGTCACAAGGAACTATTTTGTTTTGTCTGTCAAAAGGAACATTTGTTTTATCTGTTACATTGAACTATGTGTTCTATCTGTAACATGGAACTAGGTTGTGTCTGTCAAAAGGAACTATGTGTTGTGTCTGTCACAAGGAACTATGTTTTTCTATCTGTTACATTGAACTATGTGTTGTGTTTGTCACAAGGAACTATGTGTTGTGTCTGTCAAAAGGAACTATGTGTTCTCTCTGTAACATGGAACTATGTGTTCTATCTGTAACATGGGAAACTATGTGTTCTATCTGTAACATGGAACTTGTGTTGTGTCTGTCAAAAGGAACTATGTGTTTCTCTGTAACATGGAACTATGTGTTCTATCTGTAACATGGAACTATGTGTTGATGTCTGTCAAAAGGAACTATGTGTTCTCTCTGTAACATGGAACTATGTGTTGTCTCTGTTTACATGGAACTATGTGTTTTCTCTGTAACATGGAACTATGTGTTCTATCTGTAACATGGAACTATGTGTTTTCTCTGTAACATGGAACTATGTGTTCTATCTGTAACATGGAACTATGTGTTGTGTCTGTCAAAAGGAACTATGTCTATCTGTTACATTGAACTATTGTGTTGTATCTGTAACATGGAACTATGTGTTGTGTCTGTCAAAAGGAACTATGTGTTCTATCTGTTACATTGAACTATGTGTTCTCTCTGTAACATGGAACTATGTGTTGTCTCTGTCACAAGGAACTATGTGTTGTGTCTGTCAAAAGGAACTATATCTATCTGTACATTGAACTATGTGTTCTATCTGTAACATGGAACTATGTGTTGTGTCTGTCAAAAGGAACTATGTGTTCTCTCTGTAACATGGAACTATGTGTTGTCTCTGTTACATGGAACTATGTGTTTTCTCTGTAACATGGAACTATGTGTTCTATCTGTAACATGGAACTATGTGTTTTCTCTGTAACATGGAACTATGTGTTCTATCTGTAACATGGAACTATGTGTTGTGTCTGTCAAAAGGAACTATGTCTATCTGTTACATTGAAACTTTGTGTTGTATCTGTAACATGGAACTATGTGTTGTGTCTGTCAAAAGGAACTATGTGTTGTGTCTGTCAAAAGGAACTATAATCTATCTGTTACATTGAACTATTGTGTTCTATCTGTAACATGGAACTATGTGTTCTATCTGTAACATGGAACTATGTGTTCTATCTGTAACATGGAAACTATGTGTTGTGTCTGTCAAAAGGAACTATGTGTTCTCTCTGTAACATGGAACTATGTGTTCTATCTGTAACATGGAACTATGTGTTCTATCTGTTACATTGAACTATGTGTTGTGTTTGTCACAAGGAACTATGTGTTGTGTCTGTCAAAAGGAACTATGTGTTGTGTCTTTCAAAAGGAACTATATCTATCTGTTACATTGAACTATGTGTTCTATCTGTAACATGGAAACTATGTGTTGTGTCTGTCAAAAGGAACTATGTGTTCTCTCTGTAACATGGAACTATGTGTTCTATCTGTAAATGGAACTATGTGTTGTGTCTGTCAAAAGGAACTAGTGTTCTCTCTGTAACATGGAACTATGTGTTCTATCTGTAACATGGAACTATGTGTTGTGTTTGTCACAAGGAACTATGTGTTGTTGTCTGTCAAAAGGAACATATGTGTTGTGTCTTTCAAAAGGAACTATATCTATCTGTTACATTGAACTATGTGTTTCTATCTGTAACATGGAACTATGTGTTTTTTGTCTGTCAAAAGGAATATGTGTTGTGTCTGTCACAAGGAACTATGTGTTCTATCTGTTACATTGAACTAGTGTTGTCTCTGTCACAAGGAACTATGTGTTGTGTCTGTCAAAAGGAACTATATCTATCTGTTACATTGAACTATGTTTTTGTATCTGTAACATTGAACTATGTTTGTCTTTCTGTCACAAGGAACTATGTCTATCTGTTACATTGAACTATTTGTTGTCTCTGTCACAAGGAACTATGTGTTGTGTCTGTCAAAAGGGAAAACTATATCTATCTGTTACATTGAACTATGTGTTGTATCTGTTACATTGAACTATGTGTTCTCTCAGTTATATTGAACTATGTGTTGTCTGTCACAAGGAACTATGTGTTGTGTCTGTCAAAAGGAACTATATCTATCTGTTACATTGAACTATGTGTTGTCTCTGTTACATTGAACTATGTGTTTCTCTCTGTAACATTGAACTATGTGTTTTCTCGGTTACATTGAACTATGTGTTCTCTCTGTCACAAAGAACTTTGTGCTGTGTCTGTCAAAAGGAACTATGTCTATCTGTTACATTGAACTATTTTGTTCTCTTTGTAACATGGAACTATGTGTTTCTCTGTTTATTGAACTTTTGTGTTCTATCTGTAACATGGAATTATGTGTTGTGTCTGTCAAAAGGAACTATGTCTATCTGTTACATTGAACTATGTGTTGTTTTCTGTCACAAAGAACTTTGTGTTGTGTCTGTAACAAGAAATATGTGTTGTTCTGTCAAAAGGAACTATGTCTATCTGTTACATTGAACTATTTGTTGTCTCTGTCACAAGGAACTTTGTGTTGTGTCTGTAACAAGAAACTATATGTTGTGTCTGTCAAAAGGAACTATGTCTATCTGTTACATTGAACTATGTGTTTTCTCTGTCACAAGGAACTAAGTGCTGTGTCTGTCAAAAGGAACTATGTCTATCTGTTACATTGAACTATGTGTTGTCTCTGTAACATGGAACTATGTGTTGTGTCTGTCAAAAGGAACTATGTGTTGTGTCTGTCACAAGAAACTATGTGTTGTGTCTGTCAAAAGGAACTATAATCTATCTGTTACATTGAACTATGTGTTGTCTCTGTAACATGGAACTATGTGCTGTGTCTGTCAAATGGAAACTATATCTATCTGTTACATTGAACTATGTGTTGTCTCTGTAACATGGAACTATGTGCTGTGTCTGTCAAATGGAACTATATCTATCTGTTACATTGAACTATGTGTTGTCTCTGTAACATGGAACTATGTGCTGTGTCTGTCAAAATGAACTATATCTATCGGTTACATTGAACTATGTGTTCTCTCTGTAACATGGAACTATGTGTTGTCTCTGTTATATTGAACTATGTGTTCTCTCTGTTACATTGAACTATGTGTTTCTCTGTTACATTGAACTATGTGTTCTTTTGTAACATGGAACTATGTGTTCTCTCTGTAACATGAAACTATGTGCTGTCTCTGTTACATTGAACCATGTGTTCTCTCTGTAACATGGAACTATGTGTTGTGTCTTTCAAAAGGAACTATATCTATCTGTTACATTGAACTATGTGTTGACTCTGTAACAAGGAACTATGTGTTGTCTCTGTAACATGGAACTATGTGTTGTGTCTGTCACAAGGAACTATGTGTTGTCTCTGTCACAAGGAGCTATTATATATACATCATTCTTCCCTTGCACCTGCTTGTTCATTAGTCCTGTCTGTTTAGAAATTAAGACCGTCTTTTGAGCTTACGACACTGCGGAATGATTAATTTCACTCTTAACAAGAGACGTATTAGTTCTTCTCGCTTTTTCATATTGTAGCTAGATTGAAGCTAAACCAGTAAAAAATTAATAGATGGGTTAGGCTGCCAAGCAATTATATTTGTTAGTTACGGTTAAATCCGCATCTAAATATTATATTCCTTGAATGTAACAATGGAACCTCTACTTGAATCGATCACGAGCCCTATTCTAGTGCTCGGACCACTGAGCTTCCAGCGACCGTCCATTATACAACAAGTAGTTTCATTATGTCCTATCTGTGTCCATCCTCGTTACATACTTATACCTCTTGATTGTAAATTAGAAGTAACTTGTGTTTCTCCTTACTACATATTAATATATTATATATGTCCAATGTGACCAGCGTGAGTCCACTAAACGATCATTTTAACTGGTTTATTTCTCTGTCCACGTTCGTGTATATTCCATGTTACCAGACCTTGATATTCAACTCTAAAGCTACATAACAACAGTTCAACATGTCTTACTAACATCCAACAACTAGCACATTTCCAATTATGTTTGTGTTTGTTCTGTCTTGTTCCATCCTCTACCCCCCCCCCCCCCCTTTTAAAGAAAATTAAATGTTTCTTGGTGTTTTGAGGGGTCAGGGGTTGAATTATAGCTACGTTCAGATTAACTATGTATGACCTGGTAGAAATACACTTTAGGTATTGATAATATTCAACAAAAGTGGCATCTGTATTTTACAAGTCTTGACGTTATGAATATATTAAAGTAGTTTTATTAAGTTAGTAACCGATAACACTAGTACTAGTTAATCATTGTACTAATCCTCTGTGAACAAAGAGATCTTGGACGGACGAGCCACTGTTCGAGCAAGTCACATTATTACACATTATTGACACCTCATGAAAACAGCCAGCGTTTTGATGTGTTGCAATCCTCACTGTCGCATCAATAGGACACATTAGTTCTAAGCGTTATCCAAAGTTTAACTTCATTTTCTTTCCGTTGTGTCTTACTACTCGTTCGTAAGGAGGTACAGTTTAAATAGGAAATGTAGCCGCATCTGTGAAGGTTGAGTGTGACTACAACCACCTCAGTGAACCCGACTAGATGCGAACTCTAGCCTCCTCATTCCCATCAAACCAGACTAGAAGACAATGACGTTTACTCCGCGTGGTCACAGATCATCTCGACTGATGTCGTTGTTCTCACTATATAGCTCTCAGATCGGAATGTGTTTGTCGTTAGTCGGTTGTTCCGCGCAGTTCTTCGCAGTAGTTTGGCAACTTCCTGGGGTCCATGACCTTGAAGATTGCAATCCTGTGTGGCCTGGGTTTGTTCATCTCAGGAGCAATTAATACGGACAGTACCAGGGGACCTGATAGAGACCATATTGTCGAGTTAGCGCATTGTGGTTCGCAAACCATGGGTCGCATACAAGTTTGACAGCTGTTGAGTGTGCTATCGGAACTCCAACAAATTAATGAATGGGCTCAACAGCTGTCAAATAATTACTGTGGCCTCTTGCTAGCGTTTGTTTAATTTAGATTTATTCGTAAATCAACGAAAGGACTGTTACTATGGCAGTATGAAAATATATATTGTTGGTCTAGGTTAAGTTAATTTTTAAGTACTACGCATGAGGATTAGAAAAATCGCTAAAACAACGATTTATTTTTTCAATTCTATGTTAATCTAAATTATACAAAATAAAAATTTGGAAATGATAACAAAATTTTTTTTAGCATAGATTAAATGAGTCTTGGAAACTGTTTGTTTCAGAAAGATCCTTTTTTAATAATAATTATAGTAACAGTCATCTATAATAATAATTCTCAGTTCAAAATTTAGGCTGTTGTAGTATTGTTGGTTAGAGTAATAGAGCTGATAGTGTTTTAGGACATTGGCACAATTGTAGTATTGTTGGTTAGAGTAATAGAGCTGATAGAGTTCTAGGACATTGGCTCCCTTGTAGTATTAATGGTTAGAGTAATAGATATAATAGTGTTCTAGGACATTGGCTCAATTGTAGTATTGTTGGTTAGAGTAATAGAGCTGATAGTGTTATAGGACATTGGCTCCCTTGTAGTATTGTTGGTTAGAGTAATAGAGCTAATAGTGTTTTAGGACATTGGCTCAATTGTAGTATTGTTGGTTAGAGTAATAGAGCTGATAGTGTTCTAGGATATTGGCTCAATTGTAGTATTGTTGGTTAGAGTAATAGATATAATAGTGTTCTAGGACATTGGCTCAATTGTAGTATTGTTGGTTAGAGTAATAGATATAATAGTGTTCTAGGACATTGGCTCCCTTGTAGTATTGTTGGTTAGAGTAATAGAGCTGATAGTGTTCTAGGAATTGGCTCCCTTGTAGTATTAATGGTTAGAGTAATAGATATAATAGTGTTCTAGGACATTGGCTCCCTTGTAGTATTGCTGGTTAGAGTAATAGAGCTAATAGTGTTCTAGGACATTGGCTCCCTTGTAGTATTGCTGGTTAGAGTAATAAGCTGATAGTGTTCTAGGACATTGGCTCCCTTGTAGTATTAATGGTTAGAGTAATAGATATAAATAGTGTTCTAGGACATTGGCTCCCTTGTAGTATTGCTGGTTAGAGTAATAGAGCTAATAGTGTTCTAGGACATTGGCTCCCTTGTAGTATTGTTGGTTAGAGTAATAGAGCTGATAGTGTTCAAGGATATTGGCTCCCTTGTAGTATGATGGTTAGAGTAATAGATATAATAGTGTTCTAGGACATTGGCTCCCTTGTAGTATTGTTGGTTAGAGTAATAGATATAATAGTGTTCTAGGACATTGGCTCAATTGTAGTATTGTTGGTTAGAGTAATAGAGCTGATAGTGTTCTAGGATATTGGCTCCCTTGTAGTATTGCTGGTTAGAGTAATAGATATAATAGTGTTCTAGGACATTGGCTCAATTGTAGTATTGTTGGTTAGAGTAATAGAGCTGATAGTGTTCTAGGATATTGGCTCCCTTGTAGTATTGTTGGTTAGAGTAATAGAGCTGATAGTGTTCTAGGACATTGGCTCAATTGTAGTATTGTTGGTTAGAGTAATAGAGCTGATAGTGTTCTAGGATATTGGCTCAATTGTAGTATTGTTGGTTAGAGTAATAGAGCTGATAGTGTTCTAGGATATTGGCTCAATTTAGTATTGTTGGTTTGAGTAATAGAGCTGATAGTGTTCTAGGACATTGGCTCCCTTGTAGTATTGTTGGTTAGAGTAATAGGGCTGATAGTGTTCTAGGACATTGGCTCCCTTGTAGTATTGTTGGTTAGAGTAATAGAGCTGATAGTGGTTTAGGACATTGGCTCAATTGTAGTATTGTTGTTTAGAGTAATAGATATATAGTGTTCTAGGACATTGGCTCAATTGTAGTATTGTTGGTTAGAGTAATAGGGCTGATAGTGTTTTAGGACATTGGCTCAATTGTACTATTGCTGGTTAGAGTAATAGATATAATAGTGTTCCAAGACATTGGCTCCCTTGTAGTATTGTTGGTTAGAGTAATAGAGCTGATAGTGTTTTAGGACATTGGCTCAATTGTAGTATTGTTGGTTAGAGTAATAGATATAATAGTGCTCTAGGATTTTGGCTCAATTGTAGTATTGTTGGTTAGAGTATTAGAGCTGATAGTGTTTTAGGACATTGGCTCCCTTGTAGTATTGTTGATTAGAGTAATAGAGGTGATAGTGTTCTAGGACATTGGCTCAATTGTAGTATTGTTGGTTAAAGTAATAGATATATTAGTGTTCTAGGACATTGGCTCAATTGTAGTATTGTTGGTTAGAGTAATAGATATATTAGTGTTCTAGGACATTGGCTCAATTGTATTATTATTATTATTATTAGCACCACGTCTTACTACCCATTCGGATTATACGCAGGCTCAATTGTAGTATTGTTAGTTAGAGTATTAGAGCTGATAGTGTTATAGGACATTGGCTCCCTTGTAGTATTGTTGGTTAGAGTAATAGATATAATAGTGTTCTAGGACATTGGCTCAATTGTAGTATTGTTGGTTAGAGTATTAGAGCTGATAGTGTTTTAGGACATTGGCTCCCTTGTAGTATTGTTGGTTAGAGTAATAGAGCTGATAGTGTTTTAGGACATTGGCTCAATTGTAGTATTGTTGGTTAGAGTAATAGATATAATAGTGTTCTAGGACATTGGCTCCCTTGTAGTATTGTTGGTTAGAGTAATAGATATAATAGTGTTCTAGGACATTAGCTCAATTGTAGTATTGCTGGTGAAAGTAATAGGGCTGATAGTGTTCTAGGACATTGGCTCCCTTGTAGTTTTGTTGGTTAGAGTAATAGAGCTGATAGTGTTTTAGGACATTGGCTCCCTTGTAGTATTGTTGGTTAGAGTAATAGAGCTGATAGTGCTTTAGGACATTGGCTCAATTGTAGTATTGTTGGTTAGAGTAATAGAGCTGATAGTGTTTTAGGACATTGGCTCAATTGTAGTATTGTTGGTTAGAGTAATAGATATAATAGTGTTCTAGGAAATTAGCTCAATTGTAGTATTGCTGGTGAAAGTAATAGGGCTGATAGTGTTCTAGGACATTGGCCCCTTGTAGTATTGTTGGTTAGAGTAATAGAGCTGATAGTGTTTTAGGACATTGGCTCAATTGTAGTATTGTTGGTTAGAGTAATAGATATAATAGTGTTCTAGGACATTGGATCCCTTGTAGTATTGTTGGTTAGAGTAATAAAGCTGATAGTGTTCTAGGACATTGGCTCCCTTGTAGTATTGTTGGTTAGAGTAATAGATATAATAGTGTTCTAGGACATTGGCTCCCTTGTAGTATTGTTGGTCAGAGTAAAAGAGCTAATAGTGTTTTAGGACATTTGGCTCAATTGTAGTATTTTTGGTCAGAGTAATAAAGCTGATAGTGTTTTAGGACATTGGCTCAATTGTAGTATTGTTGGTTAGAGTAATAGAGCTGATAGTGTTCTAGGACATTGGCTCCCTTGTAGTATTGTAGGTTAGATTAATATACTGATAGTGTTCTAGGACATTGGCTCAATTGTAGTATTGTTGGTTAGAGTTATAGAGCTGATAGTGTTCTAGGACATTGGCTCCCTTGTAGTATTGTTGGTTAGAGTAATAGGGCTGATAGTGTTCTACGACATTGGCTCCCTTGTAGTATTAATGGTTAGAGTAATAGATATAATAGTGTTCTAGGATATTGGCTCAATTGTAGTATTGTTTGGTTAGAGTAATAGAGCTGATAGTGTTCTAGGATATTGGCTCAATTGTAGTATTGTTGGTTTGAGTAATAGAGCTGATAGTGTTCAAGGACATTGGCTCCCTTGTAGTATTGCTGGTTAGAGTAATAGAGCTAATAGTGTTTTAGGACATTGGCTCAATTGTAGTATTGTTGGTTAGAGTAATAGAGCTGATAGTTTTCTAGGACATTGGCTCCCTTGTAGTATTGTTGGTTAGAGTAATAGAGCTGATAGTGTTCTAGGACATTGGCTCCCTTGTAGTATTGTTGGTTAGAGTAATAGAGCTGATAGTGTTTTTGGACATTGGCTCAATTGTAGTATTGCTGGTTAGAGTAATAGATATAATAGTGTTCTAGGACATTGGCTCCCTTGTAGTATTGTTGGTTAGAGTAATAGGGCTGATAGTGTTCTAGGACATTGGCTCCCTTGTAGTATTGTTGGTTAGAGTAATAGATTTAAAGTGTTCTAGGACATTGGCTCAATTGTAGTATGGTTGGTTAGAGTAATAGAGCTGATAGTGTTCTAGGACATTGGCTCAATTGTAGTATGGTTGGTTAGAGTAATAGAGCTGATAGTGTTTTAGGACATTGGCTCAATTGTAGTATTGTTGGTTAGAGTAATAGAATATGATAGTGTTCTAGGTCATTGGCTCTCTTGTAGTATTGATGGTTAGAGTAATAGTGTTGATAGTGTTCTAGGATAGTATTATTTGAAAACAAATAATTTTGGTATTAATATTTCAAATTCTCTATGGATCAAAAAAAAATTGAGCTTCTTATCATAACAATTTCACGTCAATTCTTTTTAAAGAGCTCATTTGATGACTTTCTCAATGAGATAAAATCGACCTTTATAGATAACCTAAATTATTGGTGGTATTAAACACTTAAGTTTACCATTCAAATCCTCAATCATGGACGTATACACGAACCTATCTCCACCACGCTATATACTAGCCAATTTAACGCCTCTTATGCTCACCGTTATTTTGAAGATAGTTCCTTTTGGAACATGTGTAGATTACCCCAAGATGAAATTAGTCTGTTTGATTTTTATGATCGAGTGCATTCACTGTATGATTATTTCTATCGATAAAATAATATATTGTAATAATCCATCATTTGAATCTTTACCTTTTAAAGTTTTAATACTTTTCACTTGATCTCACAAATGAAACGCAACGTAAACTTTTATTTGGATATTCGTGAATAGCCTTAACAAAATAAACATAACCCTATTTCATTCTGAAATAGGTTTGCATAGTATATTTCCTATTGAATGCCACTTCATCACAAATGAGCATACGTTAAAAAAACAAGAGACAATATCTTGTTACCGTTCCACGATAGAAATGACTCTAGCTGGGCGTGGGTATGGGGTATGTACGACTAATTTGCAGTATCAATTCATCAGAATATAACTGTTCGTAAATTACATGATTGTGAATATGTATATTAATGTTTATTATTAAACTAAAGTTCCTCTCGTTGCAGTCATAATAGTATCAGTTCCTTGGATTGGAATGGAAACCCTTCCTCACATAGTTAAACCAGAGATGGTTTTACACTTAACTGTTCCACTGTCCGGCTTGTAACTATTAGACTTGATACACGAACGACACTGAAATGGTTTGCAGTCTTGCAGTATGCTCGTAAGGCATCAGAAAGACAGCAAAGCTTGTTCTCTAGTCCTTGATATACAGTTTTGAATGGGACACCATGTTCGTGAATATGGATACCCTAGTCTATGAAGAATATTCTGGATAGTACTATACAATCCTATATAATGGGAGACACACATATTTCCCCTTTTGACTCATTGCTTCTATAGTCCCACAACACGTGTTTCCGGATGATCCTCGTTACCTCGGAGTGGTCCATATCACATATTATGGTCAGTAGGACCTTCCTTGTTGTTGGGGAGCTAGCCTAGAACCTGATCGGGGCATAGAGAGAGGTTGACACACTATCCTTTGATTGACTCGGTCTCTCACTCAGAACCAACGAACAGACCCATGCCTCTTTTACTTCCCCCACCACCACCACCACTATGATTACTGCTTGAATGTCCATGGTCTCCCTGGAGACTACTAACATTACTAGCCTTCACTCTTCAACCGAGCATAATACCATCGTCTTCATTAGACCTCTGGCTCAAAGCTTCTCGCATCGACAGGTCATATTCCGATCTTGAATCCTCCGCGCTCACTAACTCACCTGAACTTCCAACACGGGCGAAGCGTTTTATCCAGCCATACAACTAGGGTTTTAAAAATCGTTCAGGTGTTTATTGCCACATGACTCCCCCCCTCCAGATGACGACACCTGGTGTCTACGCGCGTCGTTTGGCTGGCCTTTGCAATGTTGTTGGTGCAAGCCCAATAAACACCCACCTAACTTGTCACTAAGGGGGGGCTGGCCCATCGTACTGATCTTATGTTCGAAGAGCATAGTGGTGCTTTTTTCATATTGATACTAGTCCACCACGCAGTCATCCACTACTCCAAGAGTCTCAGGTGCTTGTCTAGGTATCTTAACATTGTACGCCATGTTCATGGCTCCATTACAAGAGCCAAGCTATCAGTGTGCATTGCTGGTAAACAGAGAGAAGGCTGTACATAATCTATATTGTTGACGAGTCCTTAGTTTGAACCTTTGAGATGTTATCCTGTTGTATTGCCATAATCGAAGAGATCACACATACTCTGATAACAGGATCATGATTTGAGACTCGGACATGTTGTATCACTTTGATATTAGTGTTTTACTCTTCCTTGTAATTTATATCTACGTATCTATGGAAGAATATACATGGTTCATGGTTACACTCTTCATTATATTCTGTATACCTACCCAAAATTGTGTGGAAATGTTAAGACTTCATAGTTTCATAGTGTAGGTAAGTAAGTATGTACGTATGGATATGATAAGTGCACTTCTTCACTCTCTTAATCTCTCTCCGTATCAAGATTAGAAGTTTAGGTCTTAAATTATTGAACCGTGTGATACTTGCATCATTAAAATAATTACTTATCTTCAACGCTATTTTATATCTCTCTATACATATATGAATAAGAATAAGCTAGGTCAGATTATGAAATCGTGTTTTCCCTGGCTCTCTTCGTGATAATGTATATCCAATTATTGACGCACGTGGAATAAAAGTACACTGGCATTGAGCCATTAGTTGGAGGGAAGATGTGGGTGATACAATAGCCACAATGTATCAGTGATAAGTGAAACTAAGAGCACCCTGTGGTTTCATACAATACTCACGTGTGGACTCACAGCCGAAGAGGATAAGAAGGGATGACCTGGACAGTTTATATAACCCTCACTAGAGTAGGAACGACGTACTAGTGCTGGTGGAGAAGGAGGATGTTTAATCCAGGATGGAGTGAAGGTAGTTGCTGGTAATTAAGGTGAAAAACCACTACAAGGGATGGGGCTGGAGTGAAAACATAGCACATGGATGGACACATACTTACGGTCTGGCCAGTATTATGCATGAATTGCCGTTATGGCAGAGCAATAGACTCTCTCACAAGTAGGTGAGGTTGAAGGAGAACCTTTCCACACTTTGTGAGATAAAAATTGTAAAAATAAATTATCAGTAGTCGTTTTATACAAGATCAAGAATATTTTCTTTTACAAACAGAATATCTAAATTATATTTAAATACAATGTATTTTATTAAAATATACTATTTATTAACCATGATATTGATATTAATTATTATAATCTAATAAGGTTTTAATCCAAAATAAGGAATTAGTCTATTATCTAGCGTTTTTAAGGATATTCCTTGGTAATTACTACAATTTCGATTACCGGTCTGGCCTGATATTCCTATATCTACAATATTAGCCGTTTAACTTTGTTCCAATTCAATTACGCTTCTCTTATATATTGTTTCTGATGTTTTCTATATATACTCACCATGGATGCTGGTCCACGGTGGATAAAATCACGTCTGTTTCCATCGGCTGTAGCTACCAAGGCTGATGCAGGATGCTACCCTGATGGAAATTGTGGCTGTTTCCATGATTACCTACATCGACTATCCGTAAACTGGGGCATTGTCCGTCTCCTCGATCACTACGTGGCTCTCAATGGCCGGTGTTGCTAAGCACAAGTCAATTCAATATCGTCCGACTAACGACTAGTATATTCAAAGCCGTAGCCAGGTTTTTTTGGGGGGTGGGGGTTTCAACCCTCCCACCTCCCGAAATTTTATTGGATGTGTTTAATATTTAGAATTTGACGTAGCCCTGGCAGTTATGGGGTTATGTTGCCATAAAAAAAAACACTTCAGATAGTTTCTAGAATTGTTTATCATTTAGAATTTTTACTAACTTCCGGCAATTGGGGGATGTGCCCACATAACTCCCACTGAAATGATTGGCTGGCTACGGCCTTGAGTATAATTGGTTGTGAAGACATTCCCACCCACCTTATTCAGTGTTCCTTCCCTACCGTACACTTATATATGACCAAGGTTCATCCCCGCCTTATTCTGATGTTCATCGTCAAGTAAATACCATCTTGTGAAGCTTTACGAAGCTGGGAATGAGGTGTAAACTTTATCGTATCTTGTTTTTATAATTTAACATTCAATTTGGGTTGCAGGAGTGTTAACTTAATCATTTTGACTTGTTTATTCACTGGGGGAGGTGATTCAATTATTTTTATATTTCATTTGTGCTATGGGATGTTGCTCCAGACAACGGTATAGCTTTATTTGTAAACATGCTTAGGAAAGCGATTTTTTTGGTATTATTTGAGACTCTTCTAAGTCAGTTTTTTTAGTTACTTTGTTCAAATACATTATCTATCGATTACTATTTTAATTTTCTAGAGTTTTGATGAATTTCGACGTTTAATAATTCCCGAACCGGAAAATTGTTTTTTTTTTTAATTTCCGTCTGTCTGTATGTACCTCAGAGTAGAGCCTAAACTATTTTACCGATTGGGCTAAAACGTGGTATCTAGGGTTTTCATAGGGTTACCCCGAGGGGTTTTTGGAATTGGATATTTAACCTAATTTAATGGTAATTATTATTTGTGTAACAATAATTAATGCTTTAAATTAAATTGCAACGTCACATTATCTTCTACTAGAAATTTGGTATACTTGTCTTTTATTACCTATGAACGTTCTAAGGTAATGAGGAAGGCAGTTTCCTTTTCTTAATTTCCGCCACCAGGTGGGTTGCGAGTCGCTGAGTAACAATCACTTGTTCTCAGATCATAATTATTCTGTTTCGACTCATGCACCACATTCTGATCATTTTCATTGTCTGTAATATTTTGCACCTTCAAGTCATTTTGGGTTCGGAAGGAGGTGGAAATATTAGCAAGCTGTGAATCTGTAATAGATGAAATACATCTATTTTTAATAACATCCATAGAAGAAAATGTTTGCTGACATATACATTAGGAGCTGAATCTACACACAAATCTTAAAGTAAAGATCGTGAGGCTCGGGATCTTCAATGTTCTTCAAACTTAGCACAAAGTCCAGAGGGATTTTGGATTTCTAATACCTAGATTTGTAGGTATGGGGAATATTTATTTATATCAGACTCTGAAAGACAAAATGGACATATGAATAAGTCTATTTTACTCTTTTCAGATTCAAAATAAAAATAAATCTTGTTACGAATGGCTCAAATAAAGATGAAACTGATACTTTGTATTTTATATAATCCAAGGTAAAATTATTGTACTATCTACTAACAATTTGCTGAAGTGTTGGAAATGATCAAGTTTGCCCTGCTCTAAGTTGCTACAAAATAGTTTTTAGCTTTAATGTAAATTTATTGGCTTCATTAAACATTATTGCAAATAAATCATCTTTAACTATGTTAAGAATATTCAAATAATGTGTGGTATCCACTAAAAACGCTAATTCATAAAGCCAATCTGGACTTTAAATAAACCACATTCTATAAGAATAATACTTTTAATCTCCAAAAATGAAAGTACATAGTCTTTTAATTTTTTTACGAAGTACAAGTTCACCATAATCATTTATTTCCTCTTCAAAAAGTTCCTTAAACTTTTTTTGGTTGAGTGCACGTGATCGAATCATATTGACAAAACATAAAACAGGATTAACAACATAAACATCTTTGTGAATGATGCAGTGATATGAAATATTGTTCAAGTAAAGAAAACAACCATTTATCTTTCATAGCATAGCCGCAGCTCCATCAGTAGATTTACTTTAAAGTCCATCCCACTCAAGCTTACTCCCATCTACATTACATTTTCCAATACAGCTTTTTACTCCCTCAAAAATATCCCCTACAGTTGTTGTGGTAGATAATTGACATAGTCCTAAAAGCTCTTTAAACACGTCAAAGTTTTCATTTATGCACCTTACAAACACAAGAAATTGGAGCATTATCACTAACATCACAGCTATCATCTATTGCAATTAAAAAGTATTGGAAATAGCAATTGCTCATTTTACTTATTTTGAAACATCATCTACCATTTCTTCAATACGCCTCATAACTGTATTGCGAGAAACTGGAATATTGTGCTATTTTTTTTTACGTTTGTATCACCATTGTGTTCTGCAAATATAGATAAGCTTTCTTTAGTCACCATCGGAGAAACGCTTTTTCTTCTGAGCCAGTAGAAGTGATATTTCATAAGACGCTTGAACGATTTTCTTCATTTCTTCATTGTTTTAACAAACAAGCTTTGCTGGCAATTAATTCCTCTCTTTTTCTTTAAAATGTAATCATTTCTTAAAGCAGAACCAGGACGGAATCACGTATTAAATTAATTGTGTGTTTGTTTGAACCACCTTTCAAGATTCTATTTTTTATGTACTGCAAACGTCACAGAACATATCAAAGAAATAGGTTTCAACGCCTCTCCCATTGTAAACAAAAACTGTTCTTCCTATTCTTGATTAAATGTTTGTAATGTCGTATCACTTTCAAATATTATTTTCGACGGGCCAGACCTACTAAACGCCATTGTATTTCACACAAACAAAAGTATGCTACAAATAAAATAGATACATTGAAAATAATTTATGACCGAAGAACCAAGGCACGTAAACTGGAAGTAAACACTCTTACCACTGACAGGGAGGGTTGAGAGTGTCGTGGCCGGTACGTGAGTTTCCCTCCACTACCGTACTTGGCATTACCTGCTTTTACACAGTAAAGGCAGCAGGGGTAATCAATCAATGGTGGGCCATTCAAAATATCTTGGTGGACCACTGTTTGGCCTGTGGGCCATGATTTGGTGACCCCTGCCATAGAGTAATTAAATATTATTAGATTTATCTTTAAAAGGTGTATGTTCTTTTTCCTTTACCTCTTAGGAGAAATGTTTGTACATCAATGCTTTATCTATTATTATTATTATTATTATAGACTCAATAGTAAATATTTACATTTTTATTGGTTAAAATATATAAATGAAGAATTAATACTTTAAAAAATAAAAATAATAAAATTTAAAACCAGAAGTCAAAAATGTTTTACATAAGTATAACGCAATTTTTGCTCTGGTTTGCTAGTGAGTATGGTTTCGTTTCACATATATTACGAGTTTTGAGTAAATATCTCTATTTTTAAACAACATAGCTGTAGCATTTGGCTACAATTAAAGAAGATACGAGTCAGAGGGAAGAAAAAACTTACCCCATTTCACCATCCCAGTGCCTCTTGACAACAGTTCGGTGAAACAACAAAAACACAACCGTGCCACGTGATGGACTGACCGAGCCCACCTAGGTTCAAATGGTGGCCACTAGAGTTCGCTAAATTTCAAAACTTTCCTAAGAACTTAAGAAAGGAAGAGATGCCTGTTTCCACCTTAAGCCCGGAACATTCCAGTTCTTTGGATTGTTGAAGAAGCTAATGTTGTTACGCGCATTCCCCTCTTTGTGTTCCCCTCCTTGATCCTCTCCTCCCCACGCCCTCTGGGTTTTCTTGTATAAAATAGTGCCGGATGGAACATGTCCGGCACTCTTGAACTTGGCTTTACAATGAGAAGTACGTAGCCGTGGCTACATATATTTTAAAATGTAAGAACAAATTTATTTTTCAGCATAAATGAATTTTATTTTATAATGAAAACCTTTTCTAAATTCTCTTTTCGGCCTTTTAAATAATTTTTTTTTGTAAATTAATAATCGTTGAAATCATAGATCAATATTAATTTTTATGATATTTTAAAATTACTCAAAGATTATGATATCGAGACTTATGTTTATTTTGTTGAGATCAATATATGTCTAACGTTTTTGATATATTTCTTTTGACTTGATAGATAGACACAAGGAATATTGATAATAAAGTATAATTTTGTGGTTTGCTAGTAAATATTTCTTTTATGAATTTTCACTCTTTCGTTTACAATAATGGAAGTTTATCTTGTTTGAATTACTCTTGCGAGTTATCTAGTCTTTTCATTATATTATGTATGGGGAGTTTTCTTGTAAAATGGGAATATAAATTGAATTATTTTTAATGACTGATGATAAAAGTCTTGAGGACTCATTTTTGAATACTATCGGGTTCAAATAATTATCTATTTACAAAAATGTGTATTGTGGAATTAGATATAAATTTGTGAATATTTTTTTTAATAGAGGCTATTTAACGTAACTTAAAAAGCAAGTTCCTTGTGGAAAGTAATGGTTAAAATAAATAATGTTGTTTACATTTTCTTGCAAATTTTAAAATGTAATTCTATATTAACGTTGATATTGTTTTTTTATTAACCTTTCATATACATGATAAATATTATATATATATACACTCTACGACTATCGTAATAATTATTTTTTTTTACCATCTTATAGGGTTTCTATCTATTGAAATACATAAATTTAATTATATTTCCAATGAATAAATATTAAAAAAGCATTTTTTTAATGTTTTGAATAACGAGGATATCCTTAGGATATTTGTTTGTTTATTATGTGTTTATTTATCCTTTATTCTTTTTGGGAACTTATATATCTTTGAGGACGGCCGTCTAACAATCATTCCCGCTACCAGAAGAGTTGCGTGCTCTTAGTTTCAGGTGTCTGTACTCAGACAATTGAAACAATTAATCAAACGACTCACTCTGATTGTGTTAAAATTTTTTTTTTTTTACTATTTGAGCCTTCTGTTTTGACTAGTTTGGTAAAGGAGGTTCCAGAGCGAAAAAGTCCGAGCGTAGTTCCCGGGTTTCCCTACCATTTTTTTTACTTTACGGTCGGAAAATTTTATTCCTTTTGTCAGTTACTTTGTTAGACACATCAAGTCTGTGTCTTATTTGTATAAGTTATCTCCCAGTTTTGGCTATCAATAGCACGACTAGGCTCACCTAGCGGTCTAGGGGTAATGTGTCGGACTTCTGTCCCGGGTTCAATCCTCGGTCCCGGCATAGATTTATCTGATTACCAAACCCTTCCTTCACCTCTGACAAGACATCTTGTGAATGTGGGAATGCCAAGCCTCCCCTGTGGTTCGGATTCCACGTTAAACTGTAGGTCCTCCATTTCATCTCACAATCACCCTACCCTTACCCCATTAGCGTAAGTGCGTATAACCCGAACGGGTAGTAAGACGCGGTGCTAATAATAATAATAATAATAATAATAATAATAATAATAGCACGACTGAAGCTTTACTTTCTTTTTCACTGTTAAGTCGAGTTTTGTGTGTTTGAGTAGGCTAACTGGGGTTGATGCAAAACAACGTTACTAATTTTGCTAGCTGTGTTATATTGTTATTCTAAGATAAGTTGGGCCCGAATGGCTGTCATCATTAATTATAATACCCCTAAAAAGAATGCGTGCTAGCTTACTTCCTCGCCGTGATGCCCTTTTGTTTTATTAAGGAATGTCTTTACCTGCTCGATACAAAGTCACTATAGTTATAACTACGAAAACCCATAGCCTTTTTATGTTTGGTTGTGTATGGCACTGAAACATTCACGACTCAAAGGGATGTTTCTGTAAATCTTTTCCTTTGTTAAATAAAATATCCCTCATATTTTTTGTGTTTGCCTCTATTGGGCCTTATAGAAGGATAAGCTACAATTTATAACATGTTTAGTATCGATGCATACGTTAGATGTTTAGAATAACTATTAAGTTATGAAAAGAATATATTTAATCAGTGGAACGTTTTCAACGATGGCCCCAGATTATCACTTTAAAATATGTTCACAAATTTGTATTGTGCATCTCTTGACTTTCTAGTTAAAGGTTTACTCGTCAAAGGCTATCAAATTTACATAGATTTAGAGCTTTAGGTGTATAATTTCAAGCAAACTTATTCAAATATTTAAAAATAAAGGGAAAAAGACAAAATAGCATCAATGAAAATACAATTAACTTTTTGAATATTTTTTTTTTTTGTTAGCTATAGTAGATCCCCCAGTTGTTTGGTGTTGCCTGTATCTAGCAGTCCTAAAGTCACTGTTGTCAACATATTTGTAAATAATTTTTATTTGATAAGTATTACTATTATTATTCCTAAAAAATATTATCAATCACTTTTAACAATACTTCCCTAAGTATTACTGTAGAATCGTATTTTCCATCATTTAATTAAAGAAAAAATAGTTTAAAAAAACGCATTCTGGTTTTTTGTTTTAACTGCTGTGGCAACTACAGATTAAGTAGTGCGTGAAATTTTACATTTAATGGATTTAATGGTATGATATTCAGTTATTTATATTTTTATAACTGGCCCCATATATCTTTAATATAATTAAATGGTTTGTGATTTTAAAGATAAAAAGACATACAAAATATCTGTGTGATAATATTAAGTTTAAATTTTAAAACACGATTATTAATCCCAGTCACTAACAGTGTCACCTACGTCATCAACCTCAGTATCGTTCAGTTAAGTGCGCCATATTGGTTTTTGTAAGTAAGATCACTTTTCACGAGCTCTTGCTTTTGATAATTAATTTTTTTTTTTACTAAACAGCAGACGCTAATTACAAAAAAAAAAACAATACCCCCCCCAAACAGTTATTCTTATAAAAAAAATCTAAAAATTTTAAATATATATTTTAACAGTGAATTGACCTATAAAACACATTAATAAAACACGTACGTGTGTCTTTCTAGTTGAAGACAAACAAAATATTATATTTTTTTGAAAATCTAGCTCTATCTAAATTACTGTCAATAATTTTATTACACATTTTTATACTACAGTGTCTTTTATGAATATTAATTCGGCTACTTAGTAAACGTGTGTTCTATTATGATTATTTGTTCAGTGTGGTGAGAATGTTATCTTTGTAAAATAGATGTCTTTTAGTGATCTTATATTTATTTTCCAATATAATATTTAAAGGGTTTATGATAAATTCGAGTCTCTTTTTATCAATAATAGAAAATATATTTATATTTTAGCCCCAATAAGTGTTGTGCTGACCTCTAGGCTATACCTCAAGTCTATTGTAACCACACGGCTTCAATTTAAGACGTGTTTGTGGTAATATTATATGTTATGAGTTGCAAAATGACTAAACGAGCGTTGCGAGGTTGTTATGATTATTTATCAACAAACAAATAGAGGAGCTAACTACAAAAGTGTTCTCAGCATTCCTTAGTGAGAAACCAGGCTGGAGGTTGGGTTAAAATGAGAGATCCTTCCTAATATTCTTTAAGTTCTATCTTTCTAACTGCACTAACTCACATCACATTTATAAAAATATAAAAGTATTAATAAATATCTTTAAAAGCCCAAATATAACGTCAATCACGAGCCCACGCAAATTTTTAAATTTCACTCCCCACCCCCCCCTCCAGTCACAGACATCCTGCGATTCCAGGGCCCCCACCAAAAAAATACAAGAAGGGGTGGTCAATTGGGGTTTTTATCAGGTTTTTTGATAGTAACATCAAAAATATATAACATTACAAATACGTTTCGGAAGGAAAGGCTTTGTAAAGCAAACGTATCGGCAATGATTGGTAGTGTCGGGGGAAAGAGAACGAGTACCCGGACTTTGTTTTGAGAAGGTCCCAAACATCAGCGTTGCTCACCAGTTACAGTATAAGTTGTAGAACAAAGGTAGGGGTTTTTAGACACAAATTTCTAGGCTTTGTTTAAATTTGGGGGGGCGGTTTTACCTACAAACTGCTTTAACCCAAAACGGGGGGTGGAGATTGTAAGGGTAAAAGCAGTTCAGAAAGAATAAGGTGAAAAGAACCAACACCACGAATGAAGAATGTCAATTGTTTCCGATTATTCCAGTGTTCCATGGGGGGAAAAAAAGACAACATTTGTGTTTTTTTGAGAAATAAGACAGCTCAAAAATATCGAATGGATAGATGTAGCGCTAAGGGCTGTAACTAAAAATAAGTTGGGGGAGAGGGTTTGGAGTTGCGATTTTTGATATAGGTGTATAGAAACATCAGTTTTTAGGGGGTTTAGGAGAGCCTTGGGGGGATGGTTAAGGAAAAAGCAAACCAGCTGTTTTTTGGGGAAAGCTGACAAAAAAAAAAAAATTAAGAAGAAAGTGTGAAAAAAATTTGTGGGCTGGATTAAAAAATTAAGGCAATACGTTGAAAAAAGGATACCCAGTCCGAAAAAAATTTAATTGATTTTAGGGGACAAAGGGTCTACGGGCGTTTTTAAAAGGACTTGTGGAGAAATAGGTAAGTTTACAGATTTGCAAAACCAAAAACCTTAGAGAAACAGTAGGAAAGGCAATATAAGTTGGAAGCTGCTCATGACCTCAAGAAAGGAAGAAAGCTGGTAAAAAAAATACCCCACAGATAAAGGGGTGATATTGGGGAAAGGGTAATTTAAATCCATAATTTCGGTGTGGTTTTAAGAATAGTTTTTACGAACCCCCTCCCCCCTCTCCTCCTCAAACCAAATTTTTGGATTATCTTCTTTACATCTTTTTTTTTAAGCCCACTCCCCCTTCCCCCACCCCATTTAATCCCGATCAGGTAAAACCCCCTTTACTTACACTAAGGCCCTTTTTAGACGAGGGGGTAGTTGATTCAATAGTTGAACGGATGGGTTTTAAAGGAGTATAGCCGGTACCCAAATGTTTTGGAAACCCCCCAAAAACCCCTTTTAAAACGCAGTAAACCCTCGCCCACCCGGGGGGGTTTGGCCTTTAGGCACAAGTGCCGCTTAGGGTTTTCACCCCCATCGTTGACTCGCAAAATTTAGGCACAAATGGGGCATTCGTCCTTCACCCCAGTCCCCTTAGTTGGTAAAACTGAGTTCACTATGGAAAGCTTTTGCAATTAAAAAGTTTCAATGGGGGAACATTTCATTGAAAAAATTCGAAATTTAGTCCCAAGAATGGGAATGGGGTTTTGTGGGGGTTTATAGCGATAAAATTAATGGGGGTGAAGCTTGGGGGGAAAGGGGGGCACGAAAATGTTATTCAGATTTAACAGCATGGACCTCCCAAAACAAGGTGCAATGGGTTTAAAAACCCATTTTTTTCAAATTTTTAGTTTTATTTAATTTAATTTTTTTTTTAAATTAAAAAAGGGGGAAATTTTTTCCTAGATTCGCAAATGTCAACATCCCCTTTTTTATCCCCAACAATTTGAGTAGTTTTCAAAATGAGGGAGGTTTCGGCATTAAACAAAAAAAGGTACAAATTTGAATTTTTTTATTAGACAAAAAAATTAAATTCTCCAATCCTATTTTAAATAAAATTTATACTGCCTTTCCCCAATGTCCCGGTCAAACAAAATAATCCCTAAGTGATTTCTTTATTTCTTGGCTGTCTGGAGTATGATTGACCAGAAAATTTTCCCTCATTGGTACATTTCCCGAAAAATGGGTTTGGGGTTTAAAAAGAGTTGTCTTCAAAAAAAAACCCTTTTCTCAGCCTTACAAAGTTGTGAAGGGAAAAAACATGCTTTAACTATTTTTTCTGCAAAGTGCACTTCTAATTTCCCCAAAGGGCGGTGAAAATTTAAAAAAATTGTTGGTCAAAAAACCAAAAAAAAAATTCTACAAAAAAATTTTAGCTTGGACAGTCGTTTGTTAAATAGTTTTTAAAAAAATTTTTGCTTGATAGTCAAGCTTTTTCCCCGAAAAGGCCAAAACATATCATGTTTTTTGCCCCAAACCAAACGTTTGTCACCGACCAAAAAAATAATTCACGTTTTAAAACCCCCCCCTTTTTATGGGCGTGAGGTTTGGGAAAGTTAAAAGTGTTGGATGACATTCTTTTCCATATATTGGTATTCTCAAAAAAATTTCCCCCAAACTGTGCTTTTTATAAACTCCCAAAATCAACAAACTCTAAATAATAATTAGAAAAGTAATTAGAATAAGTAATTTTTTTTGGGGTATTTAAAAAAAAAAATTTTGGGGTTGTGCTAAAGAGGGTCATGTCCATTTGGTTTTTTTTATTCTAATTTGCTTTTCCCCCCCAAAACACACCAATACAATGGGGAAAATTTTTTTTCTCCCGAAATCAGATTGCTACCCCCCCCCCCCTTAAAATTAAAGGGTGAGGAAGACCCGAAAATAGGCAAAAATGTTTCCTGGTTGAAAATATAAATTTTTTGTAAAAAAAAAAAATTTAAAAACAATAATTGGAAGGCAAATCTGTGCGTGAAACGCAAACCCCTCCGTTAACCATCGGAGTCGATTAGATAACATAAGTAAAAAAATCTTGAAAACCCCCCAGGACATTTTTTAAAAAAAAACTTTAAAAGTGTCGGGTCGAAAAAAAAAAAACAATTTTCAGTTCGGGTCACAACTTTAAAAAACCTTAGCTCCCCTTGGGTTTCTTTAACCCAATGGGGATTATTTCCAGAATTAAAACGTAAGGGATAACCCTAACCACCGGGGCCCAAAAATTACCAAGTGTGGGGTGCGCATTGGGTGGCGAGTCTGGGAAACTTTTCCCCCTTTCCCAAACCCCCGGGGCCACGAGAAGGGGCCAAGCAGAATTCAACAAGCATCCCTAGGGCAAAAAGGAAGGTCTGCGGTTCCCCATGGAAAAGCGACCCCGAAAAGGGATCAAAACAAGCACGTCAAAAAATCTACAGTAAAACAACCACAAAGCTAAGTACGAATCAATTCCATAAACCCCATTCCCCAAATTTTTAAACCCCGTTTTTCACATTCGACGGGGAGGGGGATAGAGGGGAAATCCCCATCCAACAGGTTCCCCAAATAATAAATATGAGTTTTTTTTTCCTTTTTTTTTAAGGTCAGGGGGTTTTAAAAGGGAAAACAAAATGAAAAAAACTTAGGTCTAGGGGCCAGTTGGAAAAAAACCCTCTTTGAAAAAAAAGGGATAAAGTTGGTCAATGGGTAAAAAATTTCTTAAAAAAAAATTGATTTGGGACGTATGAGAAAAAATGTTTATACATATGAGTGGCCCCTTATAACATTCACACCACTAATCACCTGGTGTACCCTTACATAAAAATTTAAGCGGTACCAAATTAGGTTTATTTATTTAGAGGCAAAAACCGGGTGGGTTTAAAAAGGGAAAAAGAGGGAAGGGTCGAAAATCGTAGAGGAAAAGGGGACGCGTAGATTATTAAAATCCGAACGGGGAAATTATTGAAAACCCAAAAGGAATAGTAGACTAACTTTTCCCCAATAGTTTTCTATGCCGTCATTGGATTTGGACCCAAAAAGGGGTTTTTAAAAAGATGAATAAAAATACGAGATAATTGTGGAGAAACCCCGTTAGATCGGTGGAGGGGTTTAGCACCCAAACCCTTAAATTAGACAGGAAAGGACTTAAACCCTCGTATAAAAAACCCCTTAATTCCTCCGCTATCAACGAAGTTAAGTGAACGGAGGTTACTTTCCCTAAAGAAAGGGACCTCGACAAACAGGTTTTTCCCCCAGTCAAATAAAAAATTTTGAAAACCTTGTTACATTTTTCGTGAGACTAAAAAAGGGGACCATAGACGTACAAGTTAATAAAAGGGAAAGAGAGGGTGTAAAATTATGCGAACAACCAAAGCAAGGGAAAAGCCCTTAGGGGGCCCCAAAAGGGAGCCCACGCGTTTAGTAACGAAGGGAATCCCCCACCCGCCCGGGCAGGGGGCTCGGGGGTGTCAAGAGACCCTACGAGTGAAATAAAAAAACAACGAATAACAAACCCCTTAATGATCCCATCCAAATGGAATGCATGTGTTTTTTTAAACCCGATTTTTTTACGGTTTTGGGTTTATATTTGAAAAAGGGGAGTACTTTTTGGGGGAGTCAACCCAGTGGATTTTTTTAAAGGGTAAACGAACTTAAAGCCACTTACCATTTCCCGAAAAGGGGTTATTGCAAGGCTTCCCGAAATTTTTCAAGGAAGTAGTTACGGTGGTTGAGAAACAATCAAATAAAATGGCGCGATTGGGGCAATTTCAAGAATTATTCAAAGTTAATTTTTGTAAGATAATACCAAGAGTTTAAAAGGGGGAGGAATTGGGAAGGATGCAAAAAACCCATGGGAAACCGTACAGAGTTTAACCCAATTGCAAATTCTAATTTGTAGGCACGGGGGGGTTTAGCAGGGGCAGGAGTGGGCCTATTTTTCGCAAAAACCCGAGGGCCCCATTTAAAAATGTTTTTAAATAGAACCAGATACAGTCCGTCCTCAATTATGAAAAAAGCCCCAAGTTTGAAATTTACCCCCAAAAAAAAAAAATTCAATGAAACTTTAGCGAAAAATATAAAATTAGAAAGGGAAACCCCCTGTTGGCGGACGGCCTAACCAGGAAAACCCACAAAACTAAGAGGAGCCCGCGTTTGCCGAAGGGTCGAAGGGAAAAAATTACATCAACCCCAAAAGTCAAAGGGGGATAGAGGAGGTAATATTCCTCCCTAAAAACACGAAAATGCTTCGATTGTTTTTTTGACGGGGCTTTGGTCCGTGACTGCCTAATAGAAACCCAAGGGGTAAGGAGCAAGGAAAAAGGGTTTTTTTTAAGTAGCGGGGGTGAAAACCCCATCCACGCCGCTGAACCCACGGAATCAAACCAGAGGGGCGCTAAGGGGTGAATAAAAAATTGGCAAAAAAAAATATAGAGCTCTTTTGGAACGGGGGCCCGTTAGCAAAAAATATGTCTATAGGTTTTGAAAAATCTAAAAAATACAAACTAAAAGGGTTTCACTGTAGACAATGGTTTAGCGGACATAGTACCTTAAAAGTAAACAAAGGGCAAGGGTAAAAATCAAAAATAGCGGGGGGTGGCTTTTTGGTTTCTGATTTGGAACTTGGTGACACCGGTTATATTAGGAACGGATTCTGCGTGAACAGGGATGAAAATTTATTTCGTAATAAAAAAGGTGTGTTTTGAATTCAAAACCAGTTGAGTTTAAATTAAGCCCCTTTCCTGAAAAAGGGGGAAGTAAAAGATATGGTGGGGACGAAAACCCCTGAACATTTTAAAGGTTGGCGAAATTGGACCCTAAAATGAAAAAATAGGAAGGACCCCTGTGCCACCTTAGAAAACGAACCCCCGACGATTGCCCCTGCTTCTAAAACCCTACCACATGCGCCCCCAAATTGCAAATACTTAGGCACAAAAACAAGATGATAAAAAGGAAATTTAACCCTCGAAAAGTCCCTATGCGTCCCCCAGTTTTTTATAAGAGGAAAACAAGGAAAATGGATGTATCGATATAGGAAATTTTAACGCCAAGGTGTAAGTTTGGGAAATGACGCCCTTACCAAAAATACAAAGGCCTTTGCAAAACTTGGCGAGGCCAAAATATATCGATGTTGGATTTAATAGGCCATACCAACCCCCCGTTTAGAGGGTCTAAAAACCGACACGGCGTTCCCGCCCCTGGGGCTATTTTTAATTTAATTTTTTCCATTGGAAATTTCAAAGGGGGACAAACTCTCAGCCGACTGGAACATATATTTGGGGCAACAACCCCGTACGTTTTACGTATTGGCCCTTGTAATTTATTCTGCAAACGACCAAGAACACGAAAAAATTTAGAGAAGTGTTCAGAGATTACGGGAAGCAGGTTAAAACCCTCAATCCAAAAAAAGTTAAGGGTGGCGTGAGTAAGGAGAAGTGATTTCGCAACACTCATTTACTAAAGATATTGTGGTTTGGGGGGGCCCGAGATGTCACGATGTATGGGGGGGAGTGGGGGGTGGGGGTGGAATGAGATGAGTGAGGGGGGTTTTGGGGGGTTCTGAGATGTTGTTGTTGTGGGGTGTGGAGGTGGGGGATGGGACCCGGGTGAGGGGTGGGGGGGAGACTTATATTTTTTGGTTTTGGGGATTTTGTCTCTTTTTATAATTGGATGGTGGGCCAATCGGGTGGCAGAGGATGTGAGGGGGTGGGGTGGGGGGTGTTTGGAACCTGGGGGGTTTTTTTTTTTTTTGCGGCATACGAGGGCACTTAGGGATGCGGTGAGGTTTTGGGGGGGTGATTGAAAGAGTGATGGGCGATTGGAGCCCGGGTGACTGAGAGGGGGCTTATACGGGGACAGGGTGGAAAAGGGTTTTTCTCGTACGGGGTGGGATTTTTTTTCTTCCTAGGGGAAAAGGGAAATTTTTATACTGGAACAGTGAGGGAGGGTTAAGGGGAGGGAGATAGAGTTTTTTTTATCTCTTTCATCAGATGATGTAGTAGGGTTTGGGAGGACGTTATGGCCCCGAACCCTGGATATGACA
>JBCFYV010001821.1:0-43266 GCA_039000515.1 Timema cristinae | reverse complement strand
CAAAAAATGTTCGTTTCTTTTCAGAGATAAATTACATCAGCTTTATACATGGGCGTCAAAAACGATGGCAAATCGAAAACCTGAAAACCTTTTATGAAAAACTATGGTCGATTTTCCCCTCGGGTTTTTATAGCGGCCTTGCCACCCTTTAAACACAATATATCATCTAGTATTTCTCATCTTAAGCTTGGAATTATAGTAATTATAAAATAAACAAGAAAAAATGTATTTTATTCTTTGAGTATTTTATAAGCAAATGATGCCTTTCCCCGTGCCATTTTATTAGGTGATTCCACCTCTTACAAGGACAACCGGGTATGTTTCTTTTAAAGGGATAGAGGCAAAATAAGTCTTGGGGATATTTTATCCCTTAATCACCTTCATTTGTTCATGTAGTTATTGCCTTTTCTTTTTTTTTTTGGGGGGTTGGAAATTGAGAAAATTATTTAAATCTATATGGGATTGTTTACAAATATGTTATCTTTAATTTACTAGCCACCCCGGTTTGTACAATTGATAGTTAGGTGGTGTTAAAAAAGGGCTGGGATTGGGGGGTTTTTGGGTCACGTGACCACCCCCTCCTGCTTTTGGATTGGTGCTCCCTCCTTCCCCACCCCCCCTTCCCCCTCCCCCTCTTTCCTTGATTGGTTTTGGTTTTTCCCCCCCCCTAAAAACCCCTGGAATTTTGGTTTTTTTGATTAATTATCTTTAAATTTAATTTATTGTTAATTGTTGGTAGAGGTGTTGTTTTTTTTTTATTTATTGTGGCTAGCGGACATTTTGGGTTTGTTAAAAAATTTTTTTGGTAGGATAGAGGATTGGGTTATTATTGGTAGGATAGAGGTTTTTTTTTTATTCATCAATTAGGGGGCGTAGTTTTTTTGCGAACTTTGAGCCCCCCGACCCCGCGTCCAGTCCCTTTCTTTCCCCGGATGCCCAATAGCAAAAGGCCAGCTTTCCCGCAGGGGCTCGCTGCTTCTAAAAGAACTTAGCCTTTCACTTTTTCCCCCCCCAACCCCCCCTTCCCCAGAGCCGGGGTTTTTCATCCCTCCCCCCCGGGCATTTTTCCCTTTTGGGGGGGGGGACTACCCCAGCAATAACCTCCCTTCACCCTTGAGGGTCATTGTGTTTCTCAAAATAGCACTGTAGGCAGCTCTGAAAAATCCCCTTTAAACGGCGTCCGCTTTTACTCCCCTGAAAATGGAATGTTTTTTTTTTTTTTGGGCCCCCAAAAGCTTTTTCGCACACACATCCAAGTTGGTACTTGGAGGGGGGTCCTGCGCCAAATATTATAGATATTGAAATAAAACTATAGTTTGTAAGGTGCGTTGTGCTGCTACCCACGTTTTAAAGTGAAAACACCCATTTTATTCTTCAGCCCAATTATAATTTAATGCTCGCAATTATATTTCGGAGGAATAATATATAGCTCTTATATTGAATTTAATGTTCGAACTATATTATATATCCCCATGAAAGTTTAAGCCAACATCAATGCACTCAACATTTGCGAGAGTACCTTCAGATGCACTGAGGGAGGGTGGGTTTGAGCGACGCCCGTTTGCACCACAGTGCTTGTTCGTTCTGTGCGTGCTATCATTTGCAGTTGTCTGAACGGGGCGCAGAGAGACGCGTCCGTAATGTTAATTCTGTGCACCATCATTTGCATGGCAAGAGTGGTCTTACATCCGTGAAAGTGGGCATTGGGAGTGTAGAAAAGCACCCTAGTAATTAAGTGGACGTGTTCCAATTACACGCTCAATTGGCCCTGTTAAAACCGACTACCCGTAGAAACATATAATAATATATAAAATTATAGTTATTAAATAAAACTATAATCTTAAAGATAGAAAAGTTACTCTAACACTGACCTTACCTATGCCTGTAATCATTATTAGGTGTTAAAACAAAGGCCTCCTCGCACAGCTGCGTGGAGGGAGGGTGGGGAAACCAGAGGTGAATAAACTCGTTGGACAGCTTGGTGATCTGGAGGGTTGGAACAAGATGTATTTATTTACACTAATATGAAATTTATGCGTAAAGTATAATGCAGATAAATGTACCCGAATTTGTAGGAAAGTGGATCAGAAGAGAAACCAATTATTAAAAAGGATGTATTTATTTACACTAATAGGAAATTTATGCGTAAAGTAGAATGCTGACAAATATGTACCCGAATTTGTAGGAAAGTGTTCCATGCTCCACTGCCCAAGTCTATGACAGCTCTCTCACACGCATCCACTACCTGGCCGTTTCTAATATACAAGAATTACCCGTAATATTGCCACGAGTAAACTACGCTTATTTTATTTCAAATGCTTATTGATAATGTAAAAGAACAACGAGTTTGTGTTCCTTAAAGGACTCCTCGCTTGAATGTACCTTCATCTGTGTGGAGGGAGGGTGGGGGAAACCCAGGGTGAATAAAAACTCTTAAAGATAGAAAGTTACTCTAACACTGACCTTACCTATGCCTGTAATCATATTAGGTGTTAAAACAAAGGACCTCCTCGCACAGCTGCGTGGAGGGAGGCTAGGGAAACCAGAGGTGAATAAAACTCGTTGGACAGCTTGGTGATCTGGAGGGTTGGAACAAGATGTATTTATTTACACTAATAGGAAATTATGCGTAAGTATAATGCAGATAAAATGTACCCGAATTTGCGGGATAGTGCCGCATAAGAAGAGGGTTAGGTTTGCAGACGCGTCTGTTCGCGTCGGTAGGTAGGAGCAATCTGCCGAATAACGGGATCTACAAATGGTCTTATGGACAGATCTGTATTGCGCTATGCGCAGTAGCTAGGTCATTGCAGGCGGCAAGCCTTTGAGAGGGCTATAATAGGGCGCCAGTAATCACAATCGGTCATTTCAGTTGTAATTGCGCAAAGAAAACACTGACATGAGTTTCAAGGCGGCAGAAAATTGTCTACCCTCAGGTATGTTTTTTAATATATTTGTATATTTAAAGTTTTTTTATTAATACATGTGGGGTGTACAACAGTGTTCTTTCCTTTGTTAGCTGAAGAGCCCCCGATGATTGGAGGGGATCTACAACCGGAGGATCCCAATAGCTGGACCAGCTGTACTGTTTGATGAAAACGGGATTTGCAACGCTGATGGTGACTGGTCATGGGTAATTAACAGACTAAAAACATATATATTAGAGTCTTGTTGGTGTTGTTTTTTTTCCTGTAAATGCTAATTAATTTGTATTTATTTAATTTCAGACTACTGGGATCCGTAGGTTTAGACGAAGGGCTTCGGGGTGCATACCGTCAGTTGTAGAGACATCGACTCCCCGGAGACGCCCTTACGAATCGGTGCCACTCACGACGCCACTGACGTCACCCCCGGGCCCTCCCCCTGTATCTTCGCGCCTGCGCCCCTACCACGGTGCCCCTCGTCCCATGGAAATCCGCCTCCCGCTTTTTGGGCAGATTTGGAAAACCCTTGACCGACTGCAATGTAAGTACCTTCTACAGTAGCCACTGGGCAGGTAGTTTTCCCCTCTCTCTCGCAAAAAACCTGTTATATCGCCCCTCAGAGCCCCCCCTAAAACAATTGCTAGCAGTGAGCTTTTTTACTCCCTCGTTTTGTGTATAAAAATGCGTGTGTTTTTCAGTTTAGACAAGGAAAACTATATTTTACTTAAACGTTTAAAATTTAAAAAACCTACCTGTAAAGATTTATACTGACCATGGGGGGAGTCCTTATTTAAATTTCCCCCCTTGGGAAAAGCGAAAAAACGGTTTTGTCAACTATTTTTCAATAAAGGCCCCCGGGGTTTAAAGACCCAAAATTAAAAAATTTTCCCCTTTTAAAAATGTGATCGAGTTCTTTTTTGTGTCCCCGTCACGGGTTTAAACCCGTAAAAATCAAAAAAAATTTTAATAACACTTTAGACAGCCCCGTTTTTACTCGCAAAAAACATAATCCGTCCTTTTTAAAATTTTTGAATTTTAAAATAAAAAATTTTTTAAAAATTTAAAGTATGCGGCCAGGGGGTTTAAAACCAAACAGGGAAAAAAATGAGAGTTTTTCTTTTTACAAAATTTTTTTTTCTGGCTACATTTTTGGGGACCTTTTTTTTTAAATTCCCCTCTAAAATTTTTAACCCGGTTTTTTTATGTATGGGTTTTCCCCTTTTTCGGGTTTTTAATTTTTTAAAAAAAGTATTAAATTAAGGGCTGTACATTTCCCCCTTTTTAATTTTTTTCCCCTCTTTGTTTTCCGCCCCAAAAATAATCTTAAAAATTTTGCTTTTTTTTTAAATAAAGTAATCCCCTTTGATACAGTGCCCTAGATACATATTTTTAAAAAAGGGGGGCAGCAGTAGCCCATAAAAAAAACAAATGTTTTAAAAAGGGGTTGAACATTTTTCCCCATTTAAAGAAACTGTTTAAACTAAAAATTTTTTTTTCCCCTTTTTAAAGGGGTCTAACTTCTTTGTTAAGCGGGGGGTTTTTTCCCCCCATTAGCAGGCGTTAAAACAAAATCTAGTATCAACTTAAAATTTAAATTGGGGGGATAATCCGGGGGTTTTTTTTTCCCAAAAAATTGAAAATCCTAGTTGAAAAAATTTTTAAAACAAAATTTTTTTAAGACGAAAACTCCACGCCCAAAATGATATAATAAAAATAATCAAAAAGTTTTTAAAAAGAGAGTTTACCCAAAATTTAGAAGGAAAACTAAAGAAAATTTTTTTTTACTCCCCCTCCGCCGCAAGTGCGACGCACTTCTGAAAAAAGTCTTTTTCGTTAAAGAAAATTAAAAAAATTTAACATGCATAATAAAAAAAATAAAAAAAAGTTTAAAAAGATAGTGTTGGGTTTTAATCTTCCCAAAGGGGAAACTAAGAAAATTTTTTCACTCTCCCCTCCCCCGCAAAAAGCTGACGCCTTCTGAAAAAGCCGTTTCGTCCCCAAAAACAATTTTAAAAATTATCATGCAAATAATAAAAATAATAATAAAAAAAATATTAAAAAGTTTAGGGGTTGGGTTTTGAATCTTACCAAGGAACAAAAGAAAATTTTTTCCCCTCTCCCCTCCCCCGCAAATCTGACTCACTTCTGTAAATTTCCCGTTCGCTAAAGCCCAAATTTAAAAATAAACATGCTATAATAATTAAAAAAAATATTAAGAGATGGTTTAGGTTCGAATCTTCTAAGGTAAATTAGAGACTTTTTTACTCTCCCCCCCCGCAAATGCTGACCCTCGTAAATGGGGTTTCGGCAAAAACCCAAAAAAAATTGTAACACTTTTAATAATATACAAAAAGTTTTAAAAAAGATGTTGTTAGGGTTTTAATTTTTTAAAGGGGGAAAAAGAAAAAATTTTTTTCCCTCCCCCTCCCCAAATGCGGGGTCCTTCGTAAATGTGGTTACAGCTAAAGCAATTAAAAAAAATTTAAACATATATACATTTTAAAAAAAAAATATGCGCCTTTTTAACAAAGTTACTTTGACGTGTTATAGTTAAATTTTGGGGGGCCCGGGGAAAAGGGGGGGTCCCCCAGAGCCCCATCACCACGGTGGACCCCCCCCACCTAGGGACTGCATCCCCCCCGGGTCCAAGAAAAGGGGGGTTTGACCCCCGTGCCCCCCGCAAGCCAAACATCTTCACTCCGGGCCCCTTTCGGCAGGGGACGGAGTTCGACCCCCCCGGCGGCAAAGGGGAAGGGGGCCCCCTTTAGCTGGCATAGGGGAAACCCTTTTGCCCCCCAACAGGAAAAAAAGGGGCCCCCGGGGAATCGGGGAAGGGGGGGTTTTCAAAAGGGGGCCCCCCCCTTGATCATCGAAAAAGGGGGTTAAAAAATTTTAGGCTTTTTTTCTGGTTTAAAAAATTTCCGTATACTTGGTGCACCACAAGCGATCGTGACGCCCAAAAACTGGCTTGAAGAAAAAAATTAATAATTTGCTCCATCGGTTGCGGGGGATGGGGCCCCCTTTTTCGCGAGACCACGGGGATTTTTTTGAGTACACTGACTCAAAGTTTTAACCCTGTGTATGTCTCTTTTTGGACAACCAGCTAGCGGGTAGAGGGAGGCTTGAAAACGTAATCGCGTGCTGCAGAGTAATTTTTGTTTTTTAGAAAAACACCACGACTTTAAAATTGCCATTTAAAAGGGGCCCCCGGGGGAAGGGGAAAGTTTTTTTGTAAAAATTTCCCCCAAAACCATATACGAAAAAACAAAGGGAAACATTACGTTTTAAAATGACCACACACTTTGTCTTGGGCCCCTCATTGGTTGTCGCCAAAGCTTTTGGGACAATAAAAGAAAACCCCGGATGCTGGCGTGAAAAACCCCCTTTGGGGCAAATCAAAATGGGTCGCCTACAAAAACTCAAACGAGGAACTATCCCCCTGATGCCCGTGGAACCTTTTGAAAGGTGGGGGGCTCACGACGAAACAATTTCAACCCCCCTTTTTTCCGAATACAAAATCCAGTTTCGGGGAAACGTGGGGGAGACAGGTCTTGTATGGGGGGGCCTCCCCCTTTTTAAAATTTTTCCTTTTTAAGGGGGACCTTGATTTGTTTTTTCACGGAAAAAAAAACCATTTTGCCCCCCCATAACACCCTTTGGGACAGCCGTTTTTAAGGCTCGTATTTTTGGGCCGGAGGCCGTGTGTTGTTCAGTATTAAGAAAAACACAATGCAAATCCCGTGCAAAAATGAAACGCTAAAGGGGTTTTGTAGCGGAGGCGACGGGGGCATGTAAAGACGCGGGCGTTGGTTCACAAACGGGCTGTTTTGAAAAACCATAAACGCCCCTTTTTTCAGGGTCACGGCGGTCTTGTAAAAAAAAGGGGTTTGCGGGGAAAGGGGGAACAATTTTTCAGTTTGGAAAAAAAAAAATTTTATTCACATAAGTTATGAATTTTTTGTGGGTAGGAGCCCCCCACCCCCCCTTTTGGTTTTTCTTTATAAAAGGGGGGGCCCCCCCATCCAAGCCTCACTGGAAAGAGTAATTTCTTTTTTGTTTTCAAATGATTTGAATCCCCAGAAAAAAAACGCTTCTTAAGGGGGCGGCAGGCACGTACTTGAAAAAAACCCCAAACCCAAATGTTCGTGCAAATTTTGGGTTTAAGGCTTTGTTTCAATAGATAAAAATTTTTTTCATTCCCCGGGGCCTGGTGGGGGCGAAGGATGAAAAAATATTAAGGTGAACCACGGGGGCCCCCTTTTTTTTAAATTTAAAAACCAAATTAAAGCTTAAAAAATTTAAGAAAACCCCTTTCAGGCCAAAACGCAAAACCCTTTTGAAAAAATTTTTTTTTTAAGATACATGAGGGGGGAAAAAAAATGGACCCCAAACTTATAATGAACGGGGGAAAAATCAGTTTTTTTTAGGGGCCCGCCCCACCATTTTGCTCCTGAACTTTCTCCCGATGCCCACGCCCAAAAACCCCCCAAAAACTTTCGGCTTGGACAGTTTTGGGCCCAAAGGGGGAATTTTTCCCCCCCATTTTTTCAAAAAAAAAGAAAACGGGGGGAAATAGGGGCCCCCTTGCCCCCAAAGGGGGGAAAAAAGGGGCACGGCGAGATGTTTTTTGGGGGGAAAGAGCACTTTAGGGGGGTTGAGGGCGTTGGGTCAAAGAAAATTAGTCTTTTTTTTAAAAACGCGATTTGGAACTGTATTGGGGTTTAAAAGTTTAGGATCCACGGGGGCCTGCCTGAATTTAAAACACTCGGGAAAAAAGCAAAGTGGATTTTTTTAGAGAGGCTGAGGGAAGCGGGGGGGCCAGTGGTTTACCGCCGGGTATTTAAGGGAGAATACTATCGGTTTTACCCCTAACGGTGGCATGGGTGCGCAACCCAGTCGCACGTCGCGTAAAATACTTGCGTGAGGCCCATCAACGCGGTTTTATTCTTCAAGGGAAAAGGGCCCCGGGGGGAAAATTTTGTGTTAGGGGGGGTGTAGACGGTTTTTTGTTAAAGCGGAAAATTCCAAACCCCCCGTCTTCCGTTTTGGGGCTGTTTTTTGGGACGGGTGCCCTCTCTTTTTCCCGACGGGCCCCCCCCCGTAAAAAAAAAACCCCCCCCCGAGACCATGGAGACACGTTATAATTTACCATGGGTTTTGTTTTTAAAAAATTTAAGAAGCCGACTCACGGTCTAGAGAGTGGGAGGCATTTTAATACATAAAAACCCCAGAAAAGGACTGCAGAAAAATTTTTACTGGGGCCGGGGTATCAAAAGGAAAACCCCAGCCCCCCGGGAAAGCTTTTTTTGGCGGGCGTACAAATTTATCAAGCTCTTACACAAAAAAACCTTTTTTTTTGGGGAAAAAATTCCCAAAACTTGGGTTTTTGGGTTTTGATCCATAGTTTGCAAGTGCAAAAAAATCCCCCCCCCCCACCCCCAAAAAATTTACTTGGAAACCCCCAAATTTTTCCGTCTAAGTCAATAAAGGCAAGCCAAAGTTACGTGACGCCTCCGCGGAAATTTTTTTCCTGCCCGTATTCCTACAGGGGTGCACGAAAACTAATGTTCACGTGCGGGGAAAAGCGGGAGGAGAAAAACCCCCGGGGCGTGTCCCCCACAACGACCCAAAAAAAGGGGGGGCGATTTTTTTCGGGGGGCTATGGGTTTTCGAGATCCGGAAAGCCGTTGGAAAAGGGCCCCCCGTTGAAGCATGAAAAGAAGTTGGGAGTACAATGTACTTTTAAACCCCCCAACAGTTTGGGGGGGTTGGGTTTTAGGGGGAAAAATTTATACCTTTTTTTTAAATTTAAAAAAAAAGCCAGCGGATGGCCGGTGGTGTACCTCACCCAAAGGAAAATTTAGTTTTCATTAAAAATTTTAAAAAGGAAAAAAGGGGGAAAGGGGGAAAACTAGATTTCTGTCTTTTGAAAACCCTGGTTTTGCACTCCGGGGGAAAACTTTTTTTAATTTTCCAAGGGAAAATTTTTGGGGGGAAACCCATTTACCACACGTACCGTTGAAAAGATATCAGGGCGTCCACAAGTACCGAGGGGCCCCTACAAAACCCCGTGGACCGTATTATGAAAAGATGAGGTTAGGGTTTCCCAATTAAAAGGGGTGCGCGGACGCGGGGCCCTAACCCTAACACGAAATTGCGGGGCGTCTACACACTGCTATGGCTAGGTTTTTCACTTACACATCCTTGAAAAAATGGGGGGACCCGGGGGTTTTTATCCCGAACAGATAATTCATTCACTGAAACCCCCCCGGGGGAAAATCCACCACCGGAGCCCTTTTTGGGGGGAACCTCCCGATAACTTGGGGTTACGGCCGGGAACTACTTTAGCGCCTTTGTATCGGGCGGTCCCAAAAATTACCCCCAACCATTTTGTGGCGGCGATCCGCCCAAAACAAAAAGGGTTGCAATTTTTCCGGATCCAAAAAACATGGCCCGGGAACGATGTTAATTTTGAAGTTTGAAAGCGAGGGCACGGAACAGGCGGGAAAGATACTACAAAACCCCCCAAAAAAATTTTGTAAAAAGGTTTGCACTGAAACCGTTCGCAGACTAAATTTAAACCGGGGCCCTTGTCCCCAAAACCCCGGAAAAAAGGGGGATTTTAAACTTGTTTTTTGGGGGTACCAATCCTTGAAACCCCGTCCCACGAATAAAAGTGATCATTTAAACGGGTTTAAAATCATTTTTTTTTTTTTCCCTTTTTAACATTTTTCCATTGAATACCCTTTTCAAAGATTTAAAAATTTTTTTTTTTTCTATTTTTTTCTGCATAAAACCCAAAAAAAATTTTTTTTTATTTTTTTTTATGCCCCCGGTTTTTTTTTTTTTAAAATTTTTTTTTATTTGCCAAAACAGTCCTCCCCTCCCTGTTTTTTTTTATCAATTAGTTGTTGTATATTTTAATTCTAGCCAATTTTTGGGTATTATTATATTTAAAAAAATATATAATATATTTATTTTTAAATCTAAAAAAATTGTTTGAAAAATTTTTTTTCCCTGATAAATTTTTTGTAAATTTTTATTTAAACTAATACTTTGTTTGTATATTTTTTTTCGTCAAATATGAAGACTTTGAAAATTTTTTTATTTTAAAATTATTCAATAAAATTTTTTTTTTTTTTTAAAACCGGGGCCACTTTTTCCCCTATTTGTAAATTCCAGATACTTTTCACTTTTAAAAACAAAACCAGGGGGGGTTTTAATAAAAATTATATTTTTTTAAATATTCACAGTATACTTTACAAAAGTTTTAAAATTTTTTTCCTTTTTTTGAAAAAAAAATATTGTAAAAATGGTTATGTTTGTGTTTTAAGTCTTTACCCGCACCTTTCCCCCCAATCCTAAAATACAAGCAATAGCTTATAACCCCAGTCTCAAACTTTTGGACCCAAAGGGGGAAAAATCCTTTTTTGGGGATCAAAAGCGGCCCGCCCGGGGGGGGGGGAAATCACTTTTTTAGCGGGGCTTTACCCCTCATTGGACAAAAAGTTTTTACGTTTAAAATTTAAAATCCATGGATTAGTTTTAAAAACAACCGGGTTTTGAACAAGAGGGGCAAGCCCCCACTCATATTTTTTAAGGGTTTGCCCCGGGAAAAGGTGATTTTCCGAAAATTTTCCCCCCCAAACTGATTATCTTGGGGCGACCATGCGGAACCCAAAGAGTGGTCGTCGATCTTTTTCCCAAAAAAGGGTGCCACCATCAAAATTTTAGCGTCATGTCCCTTTCAAAAAAATATTTTCCCGGGGGAAGGGGCCCAAAAGGGGAATTTCCAAAAAACCCCATTATATGGGGGTTTTTAAAAAACCCAGGAAAAAGCTCAATTCAAATTTTTTCAGCCCAATCCCGTCCCAAAAAAACCCCCTGTTTTAAAAAGAGGCTTAACCGATGCTAAAATTTTTGGCCCCAGGCTATATTTTCAATTTCAAAAAGGGGACACCAAATGGTTCAAAAAAGAACCCCACAAAGGGGGGTTTTCTGCGTTATTTACCCCCCAAAAGCTAAAAAAAACCGACCCCCCCGCTTACAATCATTTCAAAACCCCCTGACCCCCAAAATGCTGAAGCGCACCCCCCCTACGTGCGGGGTTATCCTGAACCCCAAACGTGACCCCCTTGATGAAAAAAGGGCCCACAAAAAGGGGGTTATCGTTTGCAGTGTCCCCAAAACCCTTTTTAAAAAGGGCGGTCCCCCCTAAAAAGGGGAAAAAAAATTTTTTGCTCAAACCCGGGTTTGCGCAATTGGGGAAAGAAAAGGGGCTTTGGGAAAAAAAAGAGAGATACCCTTTAAAAGGGGGGAGCGTTCTTCCCCCTTTCTTTTACCCTTTAATGGGGGGTTGGTTCTTTTCAACTTTTTAAAAAATAACCAAAAAAGATGATTTTTGGGGTTCCCCCCCGGAAAAAATACACTTACGAAAACACCCCCCAAAAAACCCTTTGAAAATCTTTTGGTTCCCCCCGGGTTTGGGCAAAAATTTAAAAAAACCTCCTTTAAAAACCCTTTACGAATTTTTAAAAGGAAAAAATTCCCCCCAATTCTCAGGCATTACACTTTAGTCAAACCCACCGCCATCGAAACCCCCCACCAAACCAATGAATTTTTGTATTTTCCAACCCCAAGTACAAAAATTACCAGCACACCCCGAAAAAAAAAACTGAACTTTTTTAAAAAAAAATTAAACCCCGGGGGAAACCTTACTAAAAAAGGGGAAGTGGTATTAAGAAACGCCTCTTGTGGACCCCAATTTTTTGGAAATTTTGGGCAAGGGTCTGGGGCAACAAAAGACAAAAGCGAACCCTCAGGGGGGGAAGTTTCTCACGGCGCGCAAAATAAAAAAGTTCCGAAAGATTTTGTAAACCCCCAAAGTTTGGCGCCCATTAGAGATCCCGAAAGCCTACCAAAACCCTTAAAACCGTCGAAAACCCCCAAAAAAGAAGAAACTGAAGAGGGGGAAAGAAAAACCGGGGGTCCCCTTCAAAAGTTTAAAAAAACATTTCCGACATCTACAAAAACCCTTTTTCCCCCCCCGGGTTTTCAGGGGGGGGCGTCGCTCTAAAGGGTCCAAAAAAATCCAAAAAGACAGAATGCCGTGCCAACCTTATACCTTCACAAACCGGCAAAAAAAATTTTTCCACCAACAATATTGGGTAAAAAATTTGACATCTCTGGCAACCCCCCCCAAAAACGATATGGAAATCTCAAAAAAATCCCAACGACGGTGCATTACTTGCTCCCCGTCACGACGTGTTTAGTGATGGGGGGGGCGAGACCTTCCATCCAAATGGGGTTTTTAAAAGAGACCCCCCTTTGGGGTTTTTTTTAAAAAAAAAGGGGGTCGTAAACCCAAATATACAAAAGGGAAAAGGGGACAGATTTTCTGGCCCCCATGGGAAATTTCCAAGCAAAAAACGTCAAACACCCCACCTTAACCAACGTGAAGGCAAGTTTGGGAACGTTCAATAAACTCAAAAGGAGCATTTGGCGCATTTTCCAAAAAAAACACTATGGGTATTGGAGCCTCCAAGCCCTAGCGAGCCTTAAAACTCCAAGCATTCCATAAAAAAGGGCGCCCCCCGGGGTTTTTTTAAAAAACAAGTCTTCAAGCCGAAAAATTTTTGGGGGGCAAAAGGCCCCAAGTTTGGGCCCCTAAAAAAAAAGTGGGGCACGGTGGATTAGCAAATCCAAAATCGTTTAAAAAGGTTTCAAAGCAATTGGGAAAAAGAGATTTTCAAAGTCAGTAGTTGGGTTTTGCGAAAAAACCGGTCTAAAACCCAAACCGATTTGGGGCAAAAAATGGGGGGGACTTTTAAAAAAACCCCAAAAAATTGCAACGCGTACCCCCCCGAAACTTTTAAAGTTGTAAAAAAAACTTTTCAAGGAAAAAGGGCCAGAAAGAAATTTAAAACTTTGCAGTAAAAGTTCCCCCGTCAATTTAAATTCTGGTTCCCCCAGTTACTTCAGGGGCACTACAGAAGGCCAAAATTTTACATTTTTTTGCCGGGCCTTTTTGGGGGAAAATTTCCCGAAAAATACCCCACGAATTTACCCCTTTTTCCCCTTACCGTTTAAACCCCGAAGGCGGGGGAATCGCCTGGTGTTTTTTCAATATCCCTGTTTTTTCCCACCGTCCCAAAAGGGAAAAAAATTTATGGTACAAGGGGGGGGGAACGCTAACGGCGTGGAACAAATTTTTGGGGGAAAAAACCCCCCTGCTGGAAACTACAGACTATCCACGAATTGACAAAGCTCTAAACGAATTTAAGGTTTTAAAAAAGGGGTTCCCGGTTTGGGGTATTAAAAAAAAACCCCCAAACAAAAAAAAGTTATCTCTTCTTCCCAAATATACAGCTTTTTTTTTAATAAAGCCACAAATTTCTAAGCTCGGTTTCGTTTCCTAAGACTAATCGAAAAAACCCCCAAAAAAGTTCCGTACGCCCCAAATTTACTGGGGCCTGCCCTCCAAATGTAATTTTACACGGTATTTTTCGAGCCCACCCGGGGGGTGAAAATTTTGGGGCACCGCTTTACTATCGTCGGCAAAAAACGTAAATACTTAGGCCATACAAAGACATTAGTACACCCTTTGCATACATCCCGGTGCAAAAAGGGAAAATTGAAAGTTTGGGGAAATCAATATAAGAACCGAAAACGGGTGAATTACCATTCGGGTTGAAAAGTGGGTTTAAAAATTTTTCAATCGACGTCCCAAAACTAACTGCCCCCTCCCCAAAGACCCTACACAACCATGGAAAGAAAATCTGATTACCACGGTGTTCCCATCAAAGGGAAAAAAGGGGAAAAAAAATTTTTTTTCATGGTTTTTAAAAAAAAGCGCCCGACCGGCGAAATGGCGCTAAAGCCTGGGAAAAAAGCGCTTCATAGGGGTACGGTCCCCCGACGTTCCCAAAAATAAAGGGCTCCTTTAAAAGGGGGCCCGGGGGCAACGGGGGGGCGAGGTGGAAAAACTTGAAACCAAGGTAAAAAAAAGAATCAACACGTAGGGACAGGTAGGTAAAAAGGCGTCGTAAGAACCAACACGTCATTTTGGGTCTTCACCCACTTTAAAAATAAAGAAAGAACAAAAAGTTTTTTTCAGTTAAAAGTTTTAAAACCCCCCCCCAGTCCTGCGAGTGTCCCACAGGGGAACTCGATCTCTTTTCCTGCTACCCAAAAAAACCCCCAGTTGAAAGGGGGAAAATGCCCCGGGTAAAAACCCCGTCCCCCCCTCATTTAAATTTCCCCACCCAAAAAATTTTTCCCGTTAGGGACAAGGCGAGTTCTATATGGGATCTTTCACAATTTGCTTATTCCGTGGGCCAAAAAAAACCCCCGATGGGGCGCTTTCACAGATGGATAAATCGCCCCGGGGGAACAATTGGGTGCATTCTTATTCACGGGGGGGGAAGGTTTTTTTTTTAAACCAAAAAACTAGTAATCACCGCCCAGCACATTTATGCCAAAGCGTACTTGAGCCTCCCTCAAAAAAACACAAAACAAAAGAACGTTTTTGCCCTTCCCACCCGGGGGTTTTTTTTCGCGACACCCACAAAAACCCTTTGAGGAGGCTAACGCCAAAAAAAAGGGGGAAATTTGGGGCCCCTTTCGCAGTTACCACAAAAAAAAAGAGGGAAAATCTTTTGGGGGGGAAATCACATGAGGGTTTTAAACCAAGAGAAATACCTTTTTGAAGGGCCCCCAAATCCGAGCCCGGGTTTTTGGCCCTTTTTCCCCGGGAGGGGTTTGCTTTTCCCGGTCCCGAACCCCCACTTTGGGGGTTTAAACATCGTTGAAGGGGCCTTAAAGTAAGGCGTAAAAAAATAGCCCCTTTTTATATTTGGCACAGCCAAACCCTTAAAGTCACCCCCGAAAGTATCCCCACCCTTTGGGAAAGGGGAAAACACCCCTTTTCCTCGCTAAAGGAAACCCGGGGCAACGATTAAACCGGGGCCAGTTCCCCAAAACCGGGCATCGGGGAAAGGGGTCAAACGCGCGTTCAAGGGAGACCCCCCCAAAACCCCCTTCAATTTAAAAAACCCCTACGCTGAACCTTTCTCGCTGTACGTGGAGGGGGAACAAGTACGTGGGAAACCTTTACAGCCCTTTTTAAAAAAGGGACAATTCATTCCTACCAAAAAACGCTTTTTTAAAAAAGGGGTTTCCTTTTAAATGAACGGGGGACGAACACACAGAACCCCCCCCGGGGGAAAATCACTCGGCTTTCGATCTCACCCCTAATAAACCGCCCACATACACACTTTGGGGGAATTTTTGGGGGGAAAAAGGGGTTTTCCCTTGGGGCATAAAATTTTAAAGCTTCCCCCCGAGTTCTAAAACTGAAACCCCCAAACTTATCGTGTACGGGGGTTTGAAAACACATCCCATTGACGGGACAGAAACTTTGGGGTGCCCTTAAAGCTAAATAAACTTTTCCCCCCCCTTTACCCCTTCTTTTAAGCTAGGGACGTTTTTGGGTTTTCCCAGAGCAAAAATCGACACAACAACTTTTTTAAGGGTCAAGGACTGAGTGTTTTTTTCTTATCCGGACATTCCCTTCAATTTTGGGTTTTTAAAAAAACCTCCATAGCTATGAAAACTTTCCACCGTTTGCCCGAAAGAAACCCTTTTTAATCAAAAATCGCACGGTACATGGGATTACGGTGAGGGGGATTACAGCCTGCCGAATCCCTATTCCCCGAAACCACAGCGGTGCAGAAACCGATACTAAAGGGGTAGAAAAGAAAAATTTCTACCCCAAATACACGCAAAAATTAAACTGTACGACAATTTTTGGTTCGTCACTAAAAATTTTTAAAAATTGGGGTCGCCCTTTTCAAGAAACATATTTTCCTGTAGGGAAATTTTCCCCGCTCGCCTCTATCGTGGGGACTTCAAATTTTTTATTTTAAAGTTTGACCCCACACCATAAAACGTGGCTAAAAAAAAGTGGGGGTTTCCCCCTTTCCGTACGGTGGGGTTTTTTTCCCGTGATCAACCCCCGAAAGAATACCGCCCCTCGCTCTAGTCAAAACACCGGGGACCGCACCCCAAACCTGGGACCTTGGGTCGCCCTTTATCGACAAACGGCGGGGGGGAAATATTTTTACAGTTATTTTTTCCCCCACCCCGAAAATACATCTTTTTTTATCCCAAAAAAAAATTTTTCGCAGCCCCATAAAAGGGCTAAACTTCAAAGCACGCACCCAGACTTTTGGGGGGGCCTTACTGTCTCATTTCCCTTCTACGCCCCCAAAAATTTTTCCCAAAAAAAATTTCCAAAACCTTTGGGGGGCCCCCCCCAAATCATAAAAGCCAACGACAAAAAGGGGTGGGAGATATTAAAAATAAATTTTTAAACTGTGGGGGCTGCCCGCCCAAAAAAGGGGCCGTGCCCAGAGGCGTGGCGCCTAAAAAAAGGTTTTTCCCCGGGGTGGTGTGCCCGCCAAAACCCCCCTGGTTTTGGAACAAGATTTTGGGGGTAGCAAAGAAAAGCCTGCGAAAACCATCGCCGTCCCCAGGAAATTTCAAAAATTTTTTCCCCCCCGGCGGGGGACGCCAAACGAGTCACTTGGCGGGTGTCAAAAAACAACTTTCGCCCTACCCCAACTAAAAAATGTGGAGGGAACTGGCCGGTTTCCCCGTACAGAAGGCAAAAAAAAATTAAACAAGTGGCATTCAAATTTTTCCCCAAAACCCCACCTCAACAAAAATTTAAATCTGACCAATCACAAAACCCCCCGAGACGTATGGCGGTGCCCCTATGGTCTCATAAAAGAGAAACAAACGCCGGAACAAACGGGTCACCACAGCCCCCAGCTGGGCCTTTGGGGGGGACCTCATCGACGTCGCCTTCGACCGACGGACATGGGGTTTTGACACCCTGGGCGGTATTGAACAATTTGATCGACAACTCGTGGATGTAAACGACACGCTAACAGAACGCATTCTCGACCTAAAAAACCCGGGGAAACGCCACAAAAAAACCCGGATCTTCATGCTACTTACTAACACGGGGTTTTTTCATCGGTTTGGACATTCTTTTTGGGTTTGTGACAAAAACAATTTTTTAAGATCTAAAAAACATGTAAAAAAACGTAGAACAAAAATGCGTCATTTTCCCGTAAAAAAATTTTAATTTTGGGTTTTAATAAAAAATAAAATAAAAAATATATTTTTAAATCTTGTTTTTTAAAATTTTCGGGGCCCAACTTGCCTTTCTTGGGACAACCCATGCCCCCCGGGAATAACTAAATTGTCTCAAAGCTTGTCTTCCCCCCCCCCCCCAAACCCCCGGGCCCGGGGAAAAACCCCCCAGGTCAAAAAAAACCCAATAAACCTTTTTTTTTCTCAATTTTCTTTCTGCCCCCTCCCCGGCGAGGGAAACCCGCTGCCCGGTCAAATCTTTTTTGTCCCAATTGTTTGTCTGCCCCCCAGCCCGGCGCCAGATTGCGACAAAACCCTTTAATATTAGTCATGGGGAAAAAAACCCAATTGCCCCCGGGGCGAGAGTGCGGTGGGGAAAAATTTTTTGCTTTTTCGAAGACGCTACCAAACAAACTTTTTTTGTAAAAGTGAGGGGGGTTGGCCCCTTATTTTGGGGTTCCGGGGCCCCCCATTGTGCATAAATAAGATTAATTGCACAAAAAAAGCAATTTTACGTCATAGGAAAAACCAATTGCCGAGTCACGATTTTTTCTTGTCCCAATTGTCTCCCGCCAACCGGCCCCCGGGTTTCGATGTTTTCGTCTTTGGGGAAAACCCAAATTTTTAAAACATTTTCCCCCGGCAGTATGGCGCCCCAGGGTGGCAAAAGGGGGGGGGGGTCCTCCCAAAAACCCAACTCCCCACAAAGCCCAAAAACCCGGGGGGTTTTACGCTACTTTTTCCGGACAGAGCCTTGACAGAAGATCGATGTTCATTCTAGGGGGGACCTCCCGCAACTTCCTTTTCCGGCCCCCTGCCGCAACGCCCAAGAGGGGATGCCCATAAATAAACACCCCCCCCAAAACCCCTACCTTTAAAAATTAAAATTTAAAAACCGGGGGCCCCTGGGGCCCCTTGCTTCAGAAATAAACACCGCCAAAATTGATGAATAAAAACACCTCTACCCCACCAATAATAACCCCAAAACGCCCTATTCCCAAATTTTAATTAATTAACAACCAAATTGGCGTTTTGCCAGCAAAAAAAAAAAAAAAACTACAAAACCCCTTTCCTAACAATTAACAAAAATTAAAAAACAAAAATTTTCAAAAAAACCCAATGTCCAGGGTTTTTTGGGGGGGGGAAAAAAACCAACGCCAATCAGAGAAAGTAGGGCGGAAGGGGGGGGGGGAAGGAGGGGAGCGCCAATAAAAGGGGCAGGAGGCGGGGCCCACGGCCCCCAAATCCCACCAATCCCGCCTTTTTAATCACCTCCCAATACTGCATATAAAATTTTTAAAGGGGGGGAAAACAAAAACCCCAAAACCAAAAAAAAGGGGGATCTATGATTAACTCACCCCCAAATTTTTTTAAATTTTTTTCCGGGGAAAATTTCCCAAAATATCACAATTTTGTCTTTAAACCCCTTTTTAAATTTTTTAAAAAAATTTTAAAATTAAAAATTTTTAAAATTTGGGGTTTCACAAAATTTTGGGGTTTTTTAAAATAATTCTTTTTTGTTTTTTAAAACTTTTAAACTTAAATTTTTGAAAAATGACACTTTGCAGGGAATAAACCCCAAAACCCTTTTTACTTTTTGAAAAAGGCTTACCATTGAATTCCAAAAATCACCCCCGTGCCCCCGGTTTTTTTTTACTCATTTTAATGAGATTTTGTGTTGGGGGGTGTGTAAATCGTGACTAGGGTATGAGTGGCCCCAATAATCCCCCGGGCCGCATATAAAGCACCATCATGACTAAAAGGGGGTTTATGCGGGCCAAGTCTTCCCAGACAATACCCAGGGGGTTTAATTTTTTTTGAATATTTTTCAATTAAAAAAACGTGTTATTAAGTATGTTAATAAGAATTTTTAATACCATTTAAATTTTTAAAGGTGGGGGGGGGGGGGAAAATTTTGGGGGGGGTAAAAGATATTTTAATGGATATAGATTCATTGAAAGGGTTAAGAGTAAAATAAAAAAAACCCCAAAGAAAAAAAAATTTTGGGGGACACCTTTTCCCCAAAAAATTTTTTTCCTAGGCTTAGTTTTTTTGGATTATTCTTTTAAAAAAGGGCTAAAATAGGGATAATTTTTAAACCCCAGGGGTTTTGAAAAATTTGATTTTGATTTAAAAGCAGTCCTTTGAAAAAAAACTCTAATTTAATAAAATACAGGGTTTAAAAACGTAACCCAAACTGCACCTATTAAAACCTTTTTTTAACCCAAAAAAAAATAAAAATTCCCCCTTTTTTCTTACACAGGAAAACTGGTTTTAAAAACCATTAAATTGGGGTTCAAAATTTTCGGCGTAAATCACCGGGAAACACAGCTGTTCAAGATAATTACAAAGTTGCTGGGGGGAGGGTGCGTGTTTTGGGGGGTATATATGTTTTAAACCAAAATTTTCAAATCCCCAAAAAAACCCCATAAAAAACCCCCAAAGCTTTAAAATTTTTAAAGTATGTTTTTATCCCTCCCAAAGCATTTTGGGCGAGGGGGGGTAAACCATTTTGCCCCAAAGGAACAAATGTAAAATTTAGAGCCCCCTTAAACTTCCCAAATTTTTGAAAAGAGGCAAAAACTAAAAAATATTTTTGTGCCCTTTAAACCCCAAAATATACATGTACAGGGGGCAAATCGCAAAAAATTTTAAATTTTTTGTATTTTTTTTGTCCCTTTTTACAATTTATCCTTTTTAAAAATCCAAATGAATAATTGTATAACAATTATATAATAAATAAAAAATATATAAAATTTTTTTCCCCCAAAAAAAACAACTTTTAATACCTGCCAATAAATTTTTTTATTTTTATATTACTTTTTGTTTCAAAACCAGTTCTGAAATAAAAATAAAATTTTTAAAGTTAGTTTATTTTGATAAAGTTTGGATTCAATGTTTTTAACAAAAATTTTTAGTAAAACCAATTTTTTAAAAATTTAAATTTTTTATCAACTTTTAATTTTAAAATTTTTTCCCTTTTGTCAACCCCCTTTTTTAAAGAAAAAAAATTTACGTCAAATTCGATAAACCCTTATACAAATTGTTTTTTGATTAAACATGCGTTTTTAAAAAATTTTTTATGCCAAAGGAGTTTAAAAAGTTTTGGGGGTTTCCCAAAAACCCAAAAAAAAAATAAATAATAAAAAAATTTCCGTACATCCCCGGGGAAAAAAATTTGACCAAAAAAATGATTTTATATGAAACTTTAATTTTAAAAAAAAAAGGGTATCCCCAAAAATAGGTGCAGTAATTTTTTTTTTAAAATTTTAAAAACATTTATTCCTATAAAACAGGTTTTTTAAAGCCACCAAATCCTAAAGGGCCTATGTTAAAGGGGTGTCCCCAAAAAGGTATTTAGGCCACGGGGGGGACATTTTTTAAAAAAAGTTTTTCCCGGGGAAAATTTCTCCCCGTACGGATAATTACCCCAGTAACATTTGGGGAAGGGAAACGGGTATTTTTTTTTTAAAAAGAACCCTTACTACCTTTCCCCCCAAAAAAATTTCTATTAAAAAAAATAAAAACGGGGGAAAAGATGAGGTATAATTTTTACAGAGCCCGGGTGTAAACCCAAAATAACAAAAAAAAAAAATAAAACACAATCAAAAACCCCTCTTTGGGGGAAAACCCCGACCCCCCCCACAGAAACCCCAAAAAAATTCCCAACCCTTTTTATGAGGTAAAACCTCTTTTTTTAAAAACAAAAATTTTTTTATTTAATTTTTTGAAAAAGAAAGTAAATTTTTTACTTTGTGGGTTTTTACAAGATAAATCGTATCGAAAATTTAAAAAAAAAGAATTTCTGTAGTAATATATTAGTTTAACATATGTCCCAAATATTCACTGTGATCATCCATTGAAAGTTAGCCTGTGACCCGCCATTTTATTTATTTTTTTTTGTAAATTTTTTTTTCCCGTAACAAATTGTAATGTTCACAAATCAAAATTTGTTTTTTATCTGTTTTTTGTACAAACATGATTTTTCCCCCCCTGTGTAAAACCCCCCCCTAGACATCAACCCCCCCCCCGACAAACGTTTCTGACTTTGGGTCACAATTTTTTTAAAAATGGGACTTTTATTATTTCATTAAAATTTTAAAAAAATTTTTCAATTTATCACTTTTAAATATCAGTTTTTTTTAAAACAACTTTAGTTATAAATATATAATACAACGAATTTTGTATTTTTCCCCCCGCTTTTTTAAAATAGGGGATTCTACCTTTTTAAACTAACTACTCTAAAAAGGGGAAGGGGAAAGGGGTTATAAAAGGGGAAAAGGGGAAAACAAAATTTAAAAAGTCCCCTTTTTTCGTTAAGGAACGGGAAAACCAACTAGGAGATCCATTTCAGTACGCCCAAAAAACCCGGTGGCGAAAGTTGGAAAAGCACTTGTCGTGTTAAAATAAATTTGCGGGGGGGAATCGGGGTTTTTAAATCCGGTCGGGTGAATTTGGGGGGGTTTTTTCCCCCAAAGGTTTTCCCTTTCCCCCCACGCAAATGTGGGTCGCTTCCTCAAATTTTAAACCCCCCAACCCCAACCCCTAGCAAAATTTGTATTAAAAACTAAAAAACCCAACGGGTATTTTAAGACGGGTGCTAAATAAAATTTAAAAATAATAAATTTTTAAAACCAACCCAAAAAAAAAAGCATCAAAAGCACAAGTATCAAAAACTTTAACCTTGGGGGCACTAAAATTTTTTACACGGTCATACTCCCACAAATTTTTGGGTTTAAACTTTGAATGGCATAGAGAAATCGTCAAAAATTTTTTTTTAAAAAACCCTTTTTGACCCCGATGTCCAAATCACTAGCCCGTGCAAATTTTGAAATAAAACTTTTAGAAATTAAACCTTTTATTATTTGGGGGGGGAAAGGGTTTTTTTTGGGAAGGGGTTTTTACGTTGAAAAAAGGGGTTTTTTTTAAGAAAGTGAAAAAAACAGCCCTTTTTACTACGAGGGGTTATTTTATACTTTTAAAGGGCTAATAAAAATTTTAAGGACATTGCGGGCTTTTTTTTGAAGTTTCATTTTTAAAATCGGGTGTTTTTTTTGTTACCTATTAATTTTTTTTGTGTAAGTTTTCATTTTTTTTTCTCCTATCTTACAATAGAGAAAGTTTTTGATCGTAAAAAAATGGGGCCGGATATTGTTTAATTTCAACGTTTCTGACCCTCTAAATAAAAAAGGGTTTTTTTTGAATTTCCCCTTCGTTTTCCCTTTGAGTAAGCCTAAAATTTTTAAACGATAGTTTTAAAAATGGTTAGCTGGGGGGTTTTAAAAAGGGGTTTTTCTCGGGAAATTTTGGGGGAAATTTGGGATAAAACCCAAAATTTTAAAGGGGGAGTTATAAAAGGGAAAAAAAGATAAAAATGGTTTTTTCAAAAGGGGGTTTTAAAACAATTTAAATTAAAAAATTTTTAAACCAGGGTTGAATTTATAAAAAAAAATTTCTATTTTTTTTTTTCCCATAAAATAAATTTTAGGTACACCCCCCAAAAAAATTTCCCAAAATTTCTGCGACTATTTGAATACAAATGGGCTTTCCCCAAAAACAAAATTGTGTAGCTAAAATAAAAAAAAAAATTAAAATTTAAAATTTTAAAAAACCAATTGTTTCTGAATTTTGGGCTTTAAAAAATTTAAAAAAATTTTGGGGTTTTTGTTGTACAGATACTAAAAAAAATTTTTTAACACAAAAATTCTTTTTTTATAGAGAAATTTTGGGGAAGTAATCTTTTAAAAAATTTAAAGGGTTTAAAAATTTTTTTTAAACTCTTAGGGGAAATTTTGTACACCAAAAAACCCTCTCTAAAATTTTAGACCAAAATCAAAAATTTACCTTTTTAATTGGTCTAAATTATAAATGAAAATTTTTTAAAAAAAAAGCATAATCTAATGTGCAACACTTTTAAAAAATGTTCAAAAAAATTTTAAAAACCCGGGGAAACCCAAAAATTTTTAAATGAATATTGAAACCCTGTGGACCCAACACGATTATTTTAGGTCCAATTACTAGGGGGACTTTAAATTTTTTTAAAAAAAAAAAACATAAAAACCCAAATCCGGGAGTTTAAAAAAAATTTAAAGTAATATAAAAGGGAATTTTTTTCTCAGGTTTGCTAGTGTATATTTTTTTTTTTCCCCCTATATTACGAGTTTTTTTTTAAAAATCTCATTTTTTTAAAAATAGAGCGAGAAATCCTGCGGATTTCCCACAATTTTATTTGTAATAAAATTCGAGCCATTATCACAGGAACCATTTTTTTGGGGGGTTTTTTTGACCTAAGTTTATATGTATAAAATAAATAAAGGGGGCCCTTTTATAAATTCGATAACCCCCAAAAAATTTTTGTGGGGGGAAATTGAAACAAAGGGGTTTTTGCTTTCCCCACTACGGAGAAAAAGTTTTAAAATTACTTTTACATATTAAAATAAAATAAAAAAAAATACGGGGAAATAAAGAGAAATTTTAACGTTCGCAATTTCAGTACAAAAAAGCCAATGAAATTTTTAAAGTAAAAATTTTGGGTTTTTATTTTAATAAATTTTTTTTTTGTTTTTTTTTCTTTCAAAACCAAGAACTGATATGTTTTTTTTCCAAAACATAGTATGGGCTCAAATTTTTGGGCAATACTACCTTAGGGGCTATTTTTTTTTAAAGCCACTAATTTTTTTGGGGTTTTTCGAAAAAAAAGCTAAAAACTTATTAATTTCAATTGTTTTAAAAAAGGGGGTTTTAATCTCACAACCAAGAAAAAGACGAAAAAAAAAGTAAAAATGGGGGTACAAATAAAAACAGCAATTACAAACTTTAAAAATAATTGCAAAAAAAAAAAATTTTAAAAAAAAATTAAAAAATTTTAAAAAAATTATTAGCCCGGCCCCTTTTTCCCCTTTTTGGTTTTTTAAACCACTTCGCTAATGGTAATGGAGGTGATTGGGGGATGAAATGGGGGGCCTACATTTAAGGGGAACCAAAAACCCCGGTGGAGGTCTGGCTTTTCCCCCCTTTTACGATGCCCTTTTCAAAAGATAAAGGGAAAGGGGGTTGGGAACCCAAAAAATCTGTCCCGGGGGCCGAGGTTTAAAACCCCCGGGCCGCCCCCAGAATCTGACCCCCTTTCCCCAAAGACCACCGGGGCACCTACAAAAAATTAAAAAAAAAACTAAAAAGGGAAAAAGCTATTAAAAGGGGGCAACGAAAAAGGGTCAAAAACCCGGTTTTTTTTTTTAAAAAGGATCAGGGAAAAAGGAATTAGGGTCCCTTTGGGGCAGGTTTTAAAAAAAATTTTTAATCTATATTTGGGGTACAAGAAGGTAAATTACAAAAACAACTGTTTTTTTATGAACAAGACAAATTTTTCGGCTTAAAATAATTGTTGAAAACCCTATTTCCTCTAGAGGGAAAAATTTTTAACGTAGCGCTTTGATTAGAGATTTTTTTAATTTAAAAAAAATAAAAAAATAAACAACATCTTTTTTATACATTTTGGGTTCTGAAATTTTATATATTTTTTAAAAATTTAAAAGAATTTTTGGAAAAAAGAAAAAAAAACATTAAAAAAAAAAGTGCGGCAATTTCCCCCTTTTCCCTTTTTTAAAAAAGATCTTCAAAGGGGAAGCCCTGCCCTCCTTTAATTTTAACACCCTTTGCAACTTGACCCCCCCAAACCATTTATACTTAGGGGGGGAAATCAAAAACCAAAAAAAAATTTAAAAAAATTAAAATTTTTAGATAAAATGTAAAACAAAAAAAAACAAAAAAAAAACCTTTAAGACTTTAAAATTTTTAAAAAAAAAATTATATTTGAATTTGTGAACTATAAATAATATAAAATTTTTTTAAAAATTTTTCCATGCAACATACATGTCATCTATTCATAACACCCTAAGAAACTAAAGGGGGGCTTTTTGGGACAAAGCCCCTTTTTACACATGTTTTTTTTAAAGGGAGTCTAATTTCATAATGAAAACTTTAAATATTATAAATCCCCCAAAAAAATCTTTTTAAAAGTTTTTTTAATAATTTCCGAAAATAAATTTTTTTTAAATTTATTTTTTTAATTTAAATTTTAAAAAAAAATTTTTTTTTTATAATATTTGGGGGGGCCCTAATTTTTTGAAATAAGTTTTCCTTGCATGTAGTAAAAAAATGAGCAAAATATATACATGTTTTAAAAAAATTTTTTTACGTAAGATATAAAAAAACCCCAATTTTAAAACCTCGGTATTCAGGGGGTTTTTTAAAAATAGCGTAGAAAATTTAAAAACACCCAATTTCAAAATTTCTCGTTTAAAAAAAAAAATGTATTTCAAAGTATTTTTAAGGGGTTTAAAATTTAAAAAAAACAATGTTATCCCTTTATTTTTCCCCTTTTTTTTCCCCCTCCTCCCTCATGACACAGCAACAAACCAAACAAATTTTTGACTTTTTGGGGGCCCCCCCTGTCCAAAACGAAGGGAAATTTTTTTCGTGATTTGTGAGGGGCCCCCCAAAAAAAACCCCCCAAAGTATGGTCTTTTTTTCCGGCCTATTCAGTAATACCAAAAAAACAATTTTAAATTTCGCTCAATTTCGTTTTTTTCGATTTTCCCGGGGGAAAATCATCCTGGGGGAAAAAACTGAGCCAAAAAGGGGGTGAGCTATATATCATCTGTATGTTTTCCCTTTTTTGGTTTTGGGTTTTTCCCCCAAAACCATCGATGTGTTTGGGCTAATGTTCGTCTGTGTTGATGGTTGGAAGTGAGGGGGGGGTTTGGGGGGAATCCCGATCAAAATTTTACTAAGATAATTTTCCCCTAAAGGGTTTTTTCCCCCCTTTTTCCCCAATGCATTGAAAGGGGGGGCCCCTCTGCAAAAAAAAATACTTTTTCCCAATCTCATTTTTACTAGAATTTTTATGAATTTTTTATATTTCAATGCCAAACAAGAGCAGAGGGGTAAAATAAATTGATTCCTGAAGTGTTTTTTGTGTTTTCCCTTCCTTTTATCCCCGAACCCTTTTAACATAATTGGGATGGGGAAAGGGGTTATTAATAGAAATTATCCAAATTTTTTCGGTTGGAGGGAGGAAAAAAAAAAGAAAAAATACCTAATTTTATCAAGCCGAGATCTAAATCCCCCCTCCCCTTTTTCCAAAACCAACAAGATTTACAATTGATTTTTACAATGTTTACCTAAACGTTTTTGTTTGGTCTTTTTCACTTTGGATATAATTAAATTTGTAATTGTAATTTTAATGTTGTTTTAAAATAAACTTGGAAAAGGGGGGAAAAACCCGGGGGGAAGTGTCTATTTTTTGTTATTTTAAGTAATTTAAAAAAATTTTCCTTTTTTTACACAAAAAGGGGGAAATCTTACTTTTAATATTTACCCTGAAATAAAAAAAAAAAAAATGGGAAATCAAGCTTTGGGGAAACAGGGTGAAACCCTGTAAAAGGATCCCATCTATTCCCAATGGGTAATTTCCCCCCATTGGAAAAATGTAAATGTCAAAAACTCGAGGAATAAAATTTACCAAAACTTTTTTTTTAAAGGGCCCCCACAAACCTCGTCCCTTATCAATTTTTTTATTCTTGTGAATTTTAAAAAAGAAAAACCAAAAAACTAAAAAAATATGAATCTAAAATTAAACCCCCCTAATATGTAATAAACCGGGGGAAAAAGCAAAATTTTTTATGGGAAATACATTTTAAGGGAAGTATGTTTTGGGCCTTTTACAGATCAAATAAAAAAAGGCAGAAAAATTTTTTTAAAACAGTAAAAGGGAAAAAAAACTGGAGTAAGGAAGAAAACCTTTAAAAATTTTTTGGATACTCTTTTAAAATATCTTTTGTTGCAATTATTTTTGGGGTTAATGTGGGGTTTTTTGAAAAAATAAAAACTCGTTTTTTAAATTATAATCTTCAAAATCAAAAGGTTTATGTGTGTTAGTATGGAAAAAAAGGGGAAAAAAAATTAATCAAAAGCAAGTCCTAAGGAATTGAGCTTAGATATTTTTAACAGTGCAAGAAGCGGGGGCAAAACCATAATCGAAACAAAAGGGAAGTTTTTAAAAAGGGGTTAATTTGCGAAAAGAAAAAAATTGCAAATATAAAAATATGGGGGGAATTTTTTTTTAGCGTTAGTGTGTTACCGATGCTGAGGAGGGGGATCGAGGTTAAAAACTATTGGTGAATGGGGGGTTTTTTTCCAAAAAGGTTTTTACTCTCTCCCCACGAAAAAGCGGGTTACTTTCTCAAATTTAAAATTTCCCCCCTTCCCATTTCTTACGAATTGTACTTAAAGGTAAAACCCAACGGGTAGTAAATGCAATGCTAAAAAATAAAAATAAAATTTTTTTTTATGTAAAAATGGCTATGGGGAATTATAGACCGGCCAAAAATTTTTGGAAAAGGAATTGTATTAGATGGCAGACACGACGGGGCTTTGAGTAGATGGAATGACCACCTTCAGACATATTTTGAAAGTTCATGAAGGATACAAATTGAGTGAGTATATCGAATCAATCCCTCTGAACCACTATTCCCAGAGCCAAGTATGAATGAAGTCAAGAAATATTGAGACGTTAAAAAAACAAAAATCTTAGGTTTAATTGAATCCACGGAGTTAATACATGGTGTGGTCAAATATTGTAATAAAAAACCAGACCCTTCTATGTTCCATATGGAAACATGAGGTATTACAACTTGAACCGAAGGAAGGTATTTATAAAGCCCATTTTAAAAATGGGAATAGAACAGAATGAAATTATCCTACCTTATACAACAAAAACAAAATTAGGGTCCCTAAAACTAGGTGCTTAGGATATTTTGGTGCAAAAAGGGATAAGGTTACTGGGGAGTGGATTAGGTTACATAATGAGTTACATAACTCATCACACGATATTGTTAAGATAATCAATTCTCGTAGATTACGATGGGCAGGACATTAAGCACGAATGGGGGATTCTAACACCGTTTCAGGGTACTGAGTGGCAAACCAAATAGAAAGAGACCATTGGGAAGACTTAGACACAGATGGGAGGATAATATTAGAATTACCTGAAAGAGTAAGGTGTAAATGAACTAGCTTAATATAGAGATAGGTGGCATAATTTTGTAAGGTGGAAATGAAATTTTAGAGTTCTAATGCCATAGAAAGGTAAGCAAGTGTAATTATATATGTTTTAAAATTAGATACAAAGAGCAATGTATAATTGAAGGAAATAATATATAACATTTAAGACAAGGCTTCTTTATAAATTACGTTAATTGTTCTATCATCAGGAGATAACAGTTACAGGTGTTTCTAGAACTATCACAAGAGCACACAATGCGAGAAACGCTTGTCACTGAGCTCAACCAATATATCCTTCATTGTTTGTCCTTGCGCAGTGTTGATGGTCACCGCATAACAAATGTTGATAAGAAATATCATGCATCTAAACTGGAAGGAGAGTTCTGATAGAAATAATTGGTACTCTTGGTGTCACTAGACATTTCTCGTAGTGCAGCCTGTCATGACAGTAGCCTCTATAATAAGGTTTTGCAGACCGTTTACCTGAAAGTTGTTATCATTACACAGTTTTAAATAGGTTCAAATCATGAATAAAAATTGGTGTTCAAAATTTTAATTGAAAAATATGGACAATTAACTGATGGATCAAGGAAACACGGAAATTGGACATAGTAGTTACTATGGATATATAGTGTGGGATGGCGCTTTAAACGTATCATAAAATGGACGTTAATTTTACTAGCTGATTCATTTTTGGAGCTAGAATAGCTTGCTCATGGAGCCATGAGTTTTGTTTTGTAGAAAGCCTATATTGAGATAAATAAAATGGCCTAATTCTTGGATATCCTTGACTATGACGAATATTTTGGGGTTATTAAAGAACTTTTGCCTTCGTGCTCTGCGAAGACACATTGCCGAATATTGACAAATAAGTCTAATTTTTCCTAGCATAAGTGGTTGCGCATGTTGGTTGACAGATAAAATCTTATAAAGACTAGGCATATATAGGTTTTTTCAGATAGGTGCTGATATCATCGGTTCCAGTAACTCTTGTAGCTACTGATTCCCAGTAGATCTTGTCGGAAGTTCCCTGAAAACAATACGGTGATGACTTCAATGAGTATATTTCTAATTCTGAGATATTTCAAAGTTCTATATAGATCTTCAATTGACTTTTCGCATGACAATGTACTCTCATTTCATAATTTAAGAGATTACTTTTGTAGTTATTTGGTATGAAATTTGGCTTCAATACGTTCCACATGACAATTTAGTTTGCTAGAAAAATGCAAAGGTAATGTTATGTTACATTCGCTGTTCTTCTCACTTCTAAAAAGTAGCAGATATACCCAAGAAAACCACTGCAAACCTTATTTTTCCAAGAATAAATAACAATACAATAATTTTATTTACCTCCTGAATCATCTTAAAGAACCTTTTTCATACTGGATCTTGAACATTCAATAATATTTTATATATACGATAAGTTTGGTGTTCAAGAGAGGCTTGCTTATATTCAAAGTTTTTAATAGAATTGACTGGTCTTTTCCTGTCTCTAATCAAATAATATCTATATAATATATATCTGTACGAATTGTTGGGAAGAATAATACCTAGATCCTTCATTGTCTTGTCCGAGAGAGACCTTACAATTTGGTTGCTTAGTAAAGCCTAAATTAAAATACCTTAATTGAAGTTAAAAATTGTCTAGCGATTGATCTGTTCTGATTCCAATATAAATATCTTCCGACCTATTTTCCCTTTGGCGAGCCAAATTGGGAAAGGACCTATCACTTGAAAGCTATAAATATAACATATAGCAAATATCTTAGCGATATAGATTAGTGACACAAAGCAGCTTTTGTTGTGATACTGCTCCAGTGTGAGTCATCCTCTAAGCAGTGTTTCCAACGACCATATAATGGTTTAGTGTTTGTCCCAGATGTATACTATACTGTCACTAAACTAAAAATTGAAAGTCATCAGATTTGTCGCCAAACCAAAAATGTACACATTAATCTGAAATGAATGTAAGCTACATCAGTAGACCATGGTGATCCCCGAATCCGGAACAATGTAATTGTGATTTGTGAATGACAGATAGATAGTTTACAGCTCTTCCGTGGGTTGGAGCAATGCATTATGGGTTATTTCATTATGTTATTTCAAAAATAAAATTTTACACTTAAATTTAAAATAATGAACATAATCCCGACAGAAAATTAAGGAAAGTCACCATTCGCCTAATTAGTCGATAGGTGCTAAATTGTGCAACACTGCCTCTAAGAATCCCAGTGCTTCGTAAACTAATTAATATAAATTTTTGATAATGTTATTCACGGTGCGTAAGTTTTCAAATGAAGTTGGACCTTTGAAGACATGGAGCCGCATTCTCAAATAACCACAAACTATGTTATTTGATTCAAAAGTATACACCCACCTGAGGTAACCACCCTTTACTAATACACGGGTTTCTCAATATAAACAACTTGCTTTCGGCACTGGAAATTCTTAATTTTGCAACAATTATATGAAACAACTTCAATGTAAGAAGCGTCTTTCAAAAGAATCTTCAGCGCACAGTTTGAAGAAGTTATAGTAGTTAATAACTTGATGAAGTTGCAGTAGATATTTATTAAATAAGTTCCACTATCTACTACCTAGAAGTAGCTCTGATAGCTACTGCCTTAAAGTAGTTCCTCTAGCTACTGGCTTGAAGTACTTCCACTAACTACTTGATTGGAATAGTCTCACTAGCTACCTGCCTTAAATAGTTGCACTATCTATTATATTTAAGTAGTTGCAATGGCTAATGATTGAAGTAGTTTAATAAATTACTCTACTTAGATTGCTTCTCTAGCTATTGTATTGATGTAGTTCCACTATATATTGGCTTGATGTAATAGTGGCACTATATAATAAATGAAGTAGCTCAACAAAATACTATATTGAGACAGTACCGATAGAACAATCTGATTTGTTACACTAATAAAAATTTAAAGCGGGTACGAAAGGTCACTCTACTCTCTTAGGCTCTAATAGCTTCAAGATCACGCAAATAGAAACAAAACAAACGAATTATGCGCACCGTGATTATGAGTCAAATATCCGAGCTATTTGGCCGGTCGGTTATTTCACGGGCCAAATATTGATTATAGAGCAACAATACTGGAGCAATAAACGCCCCCAATAGAGATGGGCGTTATTTCACTGATAGAGATTTTTCACCGTTACTTCTTGATCACCGTCAATCTCAGTGACTAGATCTCAAAATTATCAGTATTTGAGATATCGGTGTTTAGAGATACTCTCACCAGACGGCGACAGCTGAGAATTCCAGTATGAAAGCTACGACCGTGACTGACAAAATATCGGTTGGCGTCTGGCGATATGGTGGACCAAAGTTGCGGGCAGTAGCGGTCTATATCCTTAATTATCATGTTTCAATAAATATTCTTCGAAAACGATCCTCCACTTAATTACTTTATGGTGGTGGACTCTTATCTCTTATCTCTTAGCTTTTCAAAATATACAACGGGTATAGTTGAGATTAATAAACATAATAATTTACATTTTATAAAGCAATATTGTATAGTACTATTCGTCAAAGCTAGTCTTTGTTCTTAGTCCATTGATTACAAACGTGATTTTTATCCCGTTTAACAAAAGTAAATCTGTTATTTATTAATCTCTAGAGACTGTAAATTAGGCAACTCTGTATTTCTATCTACTAATAGTAAAGAGTAATGACTGAGTTAAAATGTCGATACAGCAACATATTGTGACCGTGAAAAAAAATATAATTCGACAAAACAATGTGACTACCAGTCACCATGAATAATTACTGGTATAAATCACCGATATTTTACAATCACGTTCACGGTAATCACCGATATCTAAAAATCACGGTTTAGCCCATCCCTAACCCCTAAGTCTAGTTCTAGTTAGCATAAGAAAGGTGTAAGAGCGATCACAAAGCTCAACCACGAGAACAGAATCGTACTTTTCTTTCTTAGGATACTCTGTAACCCAGGGATATCGTTCTGACAATTGTTCGAGGTTCAGGTGACTTAATATATAGAGAGTAAGAAATGAGAGCAAGAGAGAGAGAATGGGTCATTGTTGTCAAACTAATACCGTAACACGAGGTATTGTCCAGGCTGAGGGAAGAGGAAACAAGTGAAAGGCAAAACAACGTTGATAATGTTCAGCATCGCCATTACAACCATAAACTGTTTGCTTTCGTTTATCAAATTATTACAGCAAATAATACATAAACGGCATGATAAAGTTACACATAAATTATCTCCCCCATTAACTAACAGGCCTTTCATTGATGTAATAAATTGAAAATTCGTTGACGTAGCAAATGGTGTAAATTGATCTTTGCTAGATTATCTGGTCATTTGATGTAGCTTTTAGTGATCATTTTGGACCTTTTAGGGTTCTACCATTCGTGCTTATTCTAACCAACTGTAACTACATAAAGGGGAAAAATTAACGAGCTAATTAAAAGTGTTTTCCACAAACTAGCTGAAGAGCTGAAATTAATCATAGATGAATACATTTATTGACTTTATGGAAATACTTAGGCAAATATAAAAATAAATTAGTAGCGGATCGGAAAGGTCTATAGCACAAGGGATAGAGCTTATAAAAAAACTAAAAAAAAAATATTATATATATTTTTTTACGCCAGGACCTGTTCAGGTTGTACGCATACGTACTAATAACGTTTATTTGATAAGGAATATAAAGGTTGAATTTAGAGGAAGTGTACACGCATTTACATGGAGGGAGTATGGAAAACTATTCCGGAAAACCACTCTCAGTACACCCAACTGGTATTCTAGGTTCAATCTCCCTGTCATCGACAGTCTAGCCTAATGCCAGAATGACACCTTAGAAAAGGGTTTCCAAACTTGTTAGAGTAAATGAGAACTCTTCCACAAGATAAAATATACGTAGGAGCCCTCATTAAATTGTTTACATTAATATTATGAACATTCAATAACAACACCTAATAATTTAAGAATAAAAGTTTAAAACAAACGACAAACATCACATTTTCTCTCTGCACCTTAAGATAATGTCCTTAAGTCACATTTTTAAAAAGGGGTGATCCTAATTACTGATTATATTTATAGTGTAAATGAAACAAATAGTTTAAAAGGGCTTTACAGAACCTGAGCCTAGCTTGATAAACGTTGCCTTAGACCGTGCGGCTATCGAAGCGGTTATTTCTCTTATATATCCCGTTATACCAACAAGGGAATACTAAATATTTGCACAGCTGGGATTCGAACCAGATATTCAGAGCTGATTGCTGAGCTTTATAATCTTTACACAACATATTTCAGAAACTTCACTTTGAGTAGGTGGACACCAACCACATTCTGGTAAAATGATAGGTTCTTATGTTTTAAATCACTTTTCTTATATTTTCAGTAAGAAGTTCCTCCTCCTCCAGAATTTTTGCTTTCTCATACCATATATTAAAAAACCTATTAGTCTACATTACCCCAGTAAACTAACAGAAGGCCTGCAGCACAATATACTGAAAATGCACTGAGTATTTTCGGCGACGGAACGCTGATACATTACTTTCTATATGAAACCCAAAATTGCACCACAATGAATGGAAGATACGTCATTCCGTCGAGCGTACTGCGTCAGTACACCGACATGAGCGTTTATTCGGTTTCGGCCTGCTAATAATTCATTGGACAGAGAAGTATTCAGGTTCAGCTACATGTTTTCAAGTGGAAGGTGCCACACCAACATATTCTTGGCACAATGTCAGAGAAGTGACTGAATTGAATACTTACTATGCAATCTACTGTGGGCAGAGGGTATGCCGTGGATCTTCCACTGTAATATGTGTGTTACTATCATCGGCGGAAAATTTACCGCCCAAAATACGCGAGGTATTTGGCCCACTTCTGCGCTGGCCTAAAATTGTGTAAATTATTGAACAATAGCCGAGATTTTTGTGGAAGTAAAACTGAGATAAATGTTAATGAGGACTTTTATCTACATTCCTGAGATCCACTTCATAATTTTATAATATTTCAGAGATCTATAGTTTTTTGGGAGATACAATATTTGGAATACAATCTTTTAAGAGATTGAGCTTCTCTGTCTTGTATCTAAGGGCATTTTGATAACAGTTACTTCTAACATTCTGTATTACAAATATTTTACAGAGGTATTAACATTTGCTTAACCTAGTTTACTTTTAGTATTTTAGAGTAATGTTGACAATTCAATAAACAGATAAATTTAGAAAGACACATTTTTAGCTTGCTACGACATTCTCAACCCCTGCAGTTTAGTCAAAATAATGACCTAATGTTTGAGATGAGTTGATATAAAATCATTTGGATCAAAAGAGGGGCAAACTTCTTGGAACATGATAATAGACTGATGGTTCTTATACGATAACAATGTAGGATAAATATAAAATCTGCAAATTATTTTATATTACTCTCACGTTTAATGAAAAATGGCACCATAACTTCTTCGGTGGCCGCATGGTGTAAGAATTCACAGGTCTGCAAAATTAGAGGTATTGAAAATAGTCTACAATGTAATGATTGATTCTTATGCTTTTGGGGGTGGTAGTTTAAAATATAACCTCCACATTTCTGTCTCACGTAAGGATTTTTCACAAATTGTATATGAATACAGTATGTGGGAAAATCACTTATTATAAGTAAATTGGTTAAAACAAATTTATTTTGAAAATTAAATAGTAATTTTATTTACAAATTTATTAATGGAAAACATGGGAAAACATTTTAAGCACTTATTGGGATTTTCAAGTCCTTATACTGCCTTTTTCTTTTTCCCTCAAAACACCTTTTCGAACTTATTCTATTGTATAAAGATTTTGGATCTTCCCTGTGCAGCATCCAAAAATATTCCACCATCATGCCTACCATCTACCCTGGTGTCTACGTTCCGTCTCCATGATATCCTTATGGAATCTTCTCTTCACTAATAGCACCAAGATTTTCGGTAAAGTTGTCCGAAAGTGAATTCAGGAAGTGTACTTTCAAGCTCTTCGAACAATCCAAGTCCTTGAATTTAATGAGCAGGTTTTCTACAATACACTTGGAGCTGGGGTCCTTATTATTTCCAAGAAATTTTGTTACAATTCCTTTAAAGCTTTCCAGGCTTCTTTTTACAAAATATCCATTTTTGTTTCAAAGACTTCGTCTTCAAGAAGTTTCCAAATAGCTAGACTGACAAAAACCCAAAAAATCTTTGTCAAGAAAGTATGTAAAGCACTTCCTTCTTTAGGCACACACATTACGAATTGTTTCATAAAACCAAGCTTGATATGAAATGAAGACCGGAAGACTTTTCTTGGATCAACCAATGACTTCCGTACTACATGTTTGCTTCTAGGTTCCAAAGCATCCCTACGTGGCTACTCCTTTTTGATCCAGTGTTTCCTCCAATCTCGGCTATTCTATTCACACAAGAAACAGGGGTACGTAGTGTATACTCACTGCTGTCCAAGAAGCATACCAGTGTCAAAGAAACTGATGATCTCATTTGTTACCAACAGGTGCTCTGGTGTGGACCTATATACTGGTATGACCCCGTTTGACTTATTTCTAAATAAGTCATACACAGGGCTTAGCCAAAAGCACACGTTGCGAGCTTGCTCGTGGTGGTTGCCCAGAAATCGGTTGGACTCCGTGAAGCAGTGATTTTAGTGGCTGATGAGTGATGGAGTTGGCAGAGTGGTGGGGTCAAGGCCATTAGGTCTGTGCTCCTGAGGTTCTGGGCCTGTGGGCCTTGGCCTTGCCATTTGTTTAGTGAGCCGCTTAAGAGCTCCAGTTCTAACCTGGACAGTTATTAGTGCATGGGCTAGATCATGGGCGCCTCCACTCTTAAGCACGAGGGGTGGGAGATTACTTTCCCAAGTGCAATGGGCGTAATCCTATTTTCCTAAACACGGAAAAGAGTGGAAAACGCCAGGTCGCTTCTGTGAGGGTAAGTAAGTGGCTTCGATTACCACCCTGGATAGGTGGAAGGCACAGTCCCCAGTGCTGGTCCAATCAATGAGTGACTGGAAGAGGATTAGTTAATTCTCGCCTCTCTGGGCATCCAGCCTGATATGGATCATGTAACCCTTCGGGTGGGGGTTGGAGCTTTTTAGGTAATGACTTAGAAACTGCCCTTCGCCTTGATGTCCAGGGGTGCTTGGCACTACCTCCGTGCTGAGTCCATAGCACGTTAAAGAAACAGTAGTCCAAGAAGTATGTAAAGTACCTTAAAATCAACCTATAATATACATCAATGATCATTGTATTTCACTTTGGTAAGAATTAAGGCTAAATTCTCATAGAATTATTTCAGGTACACAAGATGTTATAAATGTTACTGAACCATATTTATTACCATTATGGAGAAGCACTTCTTTGAGATTTCAATAAAGATCCTCCACTCATTCATATCATACTGTATGTCAAACCTCACCATCATCCCAAGAACAATACTACAGTGAACGAGTTCAATATCTTGATATTAGTATGGAATCAAATATTTTTCTCTGTTTTGAAACATGAGAAGGAAGCATCAGGAGCAAATAAGGGTTTTTTCTTTTATCCTGGAGCTTAACAGTTCTTAATAATATTTAAGAAGACCCAAGTCTCTGACTAAATCGTTGGACTAAATCTGAGAAAAAATTTGTGGTTCGCTGCTGCCTGAAACATCTTGAAAGACCTCATCAGAATCTTGTTCTTCGTTATCAGAGACATTGGGAAATTCCTCTAGTTTTTCTGGAGGTGTAGGTACAATATTCCTGGGATATGAGGTATAGGGTGTATATCTGATGGGATCTAATAAAAATGTATTTATTTTTGATTTTGATTGAAGCCCTGCACGTTACACGAACAAAAGAATCAGTCAATATTGTGAATTCAGAGTTTCCTCCAGATCATTGGAATCCCAAAACCAAAAGATTTTTTCTTACCTACCTTTCGACTACTGTCTGAGTTATTCCACACAAATAGAACACACTTTATGAGGTACCCACACCTAATCCTATTCACCAAGCTCCACATATAAATACGCATGGTACACATTTTTTAACAATTATGTGATGTTTCTTTGCTTTTTCTTTAATATAAAGGCTCAAAAAATATTACAAAAATTGTCAAGTGAACTAACACAAAACCTTGCAGATATTAAGTACATTTGAAATCATATTAAAACCACATATACAACTTAACCACTGTGGGAAAAAGTTAAACTATGAAAAACTTTAACCGTATTTGACATAACCTCGCCCCTCAAAGATCAAATTTAAATTGAGCAGACATTCAAAGAAATGAAATGAAATAATGTGGAGAGGCGAAACTAAAAGAAAGTAAGTCACCATTATATCTCACTGACTTACAAACTAAGTAAACAAAGATGTTTTTGGAAATTTCTTGATAGCTCATGGTCGTGGCACTATCATTTATCGTCACTAAATAAACCCCCTCTCCCTTTGGACCCTCTTTATTCTAAGAACACACTTTGATCATATTATGAAGGATACAAATAAAATTGTCTAAAAAATATGAGTCTTTTCTTAAACGCATAATGCAGTCAATATTGAAATTGTAAATTTGTGTTTGTGTAAAAACGGTACGTGATGGAGTTCTGTAACTATTTTTTACTGAAATCAGCGCTCAAAAATCTATAAGAATCAGTAATTTTTTTTAAAAAAAAAAGTCCGTTTCAGACCAGTGGAATCATTCTCACAATCGACCAGACTGCCGGTCACAGCTAGAATGGGGTTCAAATCCTGGTCGAGTTTATTGAGGTTTAATATTCCTAAAAAGTTTTCCACTCTCTCTCCACACAAATTGGGTACACATCCTCTAAATTTAACCTTCTTCTCATACTTAACTTACTAGCCTAACTATTACATATTTGTTTTAGCATTAATAAATAGTGATTAAAAAAAGGTTCAAATGAAGACCTATAACCAACCCCAATCAGCATCATCCGCACAACCCGACTTAGAAAACATGTTTAAGCTTATTTTAATTCAGAATAAAACAGCCAAAGCTATTATATTAATTTTAATTAGGATTTAATCGCATCTAAATATTTTATTCTGAAAATTGAAAAAATATACCTGGATATGGGAATAGAATCCAGGACCTTTGGCTTATTACGCCAATGCTCTAACCATTGAGCTATCCAGGAATCATCCGTGCCCAGGGTAATTCTTCACTCATATTTTAAGCAGACTTCCGCACGTCCATCATAGACTTTGCCTTAAAATATGACTGAAGAATGACCCTGGGCACTAAACGAGCTCAATGGTTTGACCATTGGCGTAATAAGCCAAAGGTATTGGTTTCAATTCCCGTGTCCAGGTATAATTTTTCAATTTTCAGAATATGATATTTACTTTAATCCGCAACACACAATCTATTTGGATGAAATAACTACCGTTCTCACCACATTGACTCAATTCAGTGCGCTTGCGTTGTCTAACTACTGTCAGGTCAATGTCGATTGTTCAGAAGAAATATCAACAAACAATTATTTTTTAAGGCAGTAAAACCTTGATTAATTGATAATCCTCAAAGCCTAAAATATCTGTATCTCTACTTGAAAACAAAACATGTTTATAATTATCTGTTTCAATTCTGATGAGATCTATAGTTCCATGTTGTATGACTGCTTCTTTTACCGTAGAGATAATTTGTGCAAACATTTGGTGGTCAATTTAGTGACAACCAACCCAAGCTGTGTGACTGCTTCTGTTACCGTTGATAGCACGATTACTACATTTGTCACATTTATAATCACTATGAAAAAGGTTAGTAACATAAAAGTATAATCATATTGTGAAAATAACTTCTTAGCACCACGTCTTACTACTCATTCGGGTTATACTCTGAGAATACAATTAACTTACAGGTAGTAGCTGTTATCCTATATTTATGTTTATGTTTAATAACTTCAGATTGGGATGGATCAAATATCCAAGCTATCATATATTTTATAATAATGGTTAACGACTCATTTATATCATATTCTTTAAAATTACAAATGACACCTGGATAAGGGAAGTGATGCCGGGACCTTTGACTTAGTACGCCAATGCTATAACCACTTAACAGTCCAGGAGTCCTTCCGTGTCAGTGTAATTCTTCACTCATATTTTAAAGCAGAATTTGTGATGGACATGTGGAAATAGTCATCTACATAAGAACGATCAATTAATATCACGAGCTATCAAATAACGCAGCCACCTTTGACTCAAGAAGATGTATGTTGCCAATAGTACAATGACAACTGTACAAATGTGCATATCATGATGTTTTAATATTAATGTAACTGCCACGTTGTAATTTAAAACTCCCCATGTCATCTTTTTAATGAAACACTTTACCAGCTCTATAATTTAATGTTAAAAGTTTATAAAGGTGAATATTTTATATTGGTTTAAATGACCATGCAAGAGAAAACTTTTATTCAACGAAACAGTTTTAATTTGTTTATGTTTAGTTGTTTGTTTGGCTCAACGTGCCATATGCACACTTCTCTAGCTACCACGCTTTAACCTCGTCAAAACGAGATTAAATATTAGTTTCAATTTTTAATGGTACAGATTTTGACATGACAACACAGTAACTGTCTGTCCATCGCATATGTGTTTTTTTTGTGTGTTTTTTACTCAACCCCCCCGAGCTACCGGTGAGAACGCCTATTTTCCGCCGCAACACCGTACAAATCAGGTTAGCACAATCGTGTTGGTGCCGTCCGATGTATTTGATCGAAAAGTACACACAACTCCCGCACCGATCCGCCACGACATCACAAAGGCTACCAACACAAAAACACGAAATTTACCCGCCCGCAGGCATCAATAATACATTGCAGCGATCGCACTTCAAAGCAGACGTCAATTTAGCGTAACCAGGGGAACATGTAGTATATGTGAATACCTCCTATAGATTCAATCACCGTTGTGAACGTCATTTAGAATCTGTTTGCCGACATTGTCACTAGAATAGTATCAGGAGTGACTCCTATTAGGTAAGTTTGTCTTTAATATCATATTACATCAAGCCTAAATCCAACGTATTCGGAGGCAAATCATATTTTTATTAAATATTTATCAAATACAAAATAAACAAATCTTATATAATTTTAAAATATGAGTATTTTTGTATGCCTAGATCTCTGAAAGCGGGTTGATTGTCTACAATAGGCTTGCCAAACTCATTTGGTACTGCAGGCCACATAAAAAAAAATTATATTAAGCTTAGAGCCGGATTTATAAATTAAAAAAAAAATAGACATTTTTTAGGATTATTTTAAATACACTGCGCTGTCTAGTAGCAGATAATTTTTTGTCCATATAAGTAAATCTTTTCACCCATTCATGGTTCCAGCCTGTGGCCTGGGTCAGTTTATTAGTAAAAACCATATATTTTTCCCTACTGCAGAGGTCCCCAAACTTTTTCGTCTTGTAGACCACTTGGCATGTTTATCGGTTTTGGGTGGACCCCTTGCTTACCTAATATTGAATTTTTGCATATTTATCAACTTCAATGTGTTTTTTAGACAGCTTGTATAATGATACTCACTTTGAAAGATTTAAATTTCAAACTGTAGTGAAGTGTTGGGTGAAAAACTTAAAAAAATATTACATGTTAAGTTATATACATTTATTAATTAAATTCAAATTAAAACGAACTAAATTAAAATTTTAGTATCTGTTTAAATAAAATAACTAAGCAAAAAAAATTTTAGTGGGAGGGATAACCCAGATGTTTTAATAATAAATTTTCAACATTTGGCATCAATTTTATTAGGTTTAATCTCAAATCTCCTCGGTTAGTGACGTCCATTCTGTTTCTTTCTTTTTTTTTTAGGAGATCGGTAACCGCGCTGAAACTTTCTCGCAATATTTCATAATACGGGATAAGTAACAGGTATGTCTTTTTGAAGCCATAATTGCTGATATTTTTTCTAAACTGTACCTTAAGTTCTTCGTTAGTGCTTATTCTGATCAGTTTTCTCTTGTAATACGACATTCGTTTCTTCAGTGTCACCATATGGATTGATTATCCACTGTGGTATTACCATAGTCAAAACATCCTCAAACCTAGTTTCAAAATCTGAATAGAGAACATTTAAATGTTGAACGTAGATCAACACGTCTTATTCCTGGCAGTTTGTCTGTGACAAATTTGGAAACTGGGAAAATTCGCGCCGTTCAATGTTTTACTTCATTAACTTAATTCTGGCAAGAAACGCTGAAATGATGGACTTTATTTTAATAAATTTTAGTCTGTTACCTTGTAACTGCAAGTTACCTCATTAAATTTAGTAAACAAATCTGTTAAATAGGCAATGTTTGGTTTCCTCTTGATAAAATTGTCTTTTAAAATTGGATATTTAGCATAAAGATATTCTAAACTGTTTCAAATAGTGCGAAAAAATCTTGTCAAACTTAAGCCTTTCGACAACCAGCGTACTTCATGTAAATGAGTAATTGATGAAAGTTTCTTGTCATTTTCTTTACACAACTGCGCAATTAACCGCGTATTTAACGCGTTGCTTCGGATTCGGTTTACTGCATTAATGACTAATTGAAGAGATTCATGCAATCTAACCTTCAGATTTTTAGCAACTAAATGTTGTCGATGGATGACACACCTCGGGTACATTTTGTTTTAAATGGATTATAAATCCACGATAGCACCCAACCATGGAAGGTGCTCCATCTGTTGCTACTGATATTATATTTGATAAAAGGATTGCTTTTCCCATGAAGTAATCCTTCAAAACATTAAATATTGATTACACTTTAGTGTCGGTTGTCAAAGTTCTCGCAAAGAGCAGTTCTTCGTGGATTTCATGATCCATAATAAAACGAACATATGCGAAAAGTAATGCTTCATTACCAGGTAAAGTTGACTCGTCCAGCTCTATAAAGAAATAGGTCGTTTGCAAACAATTACACAAGAAACTTTTAATATCATAACTCATTTCATCAATATGTCTTTGAACTGTAGTGTTCCTTGAAGGAATTCTTTTAATGATATCAGATGCAGGTTTGTGTTAAATAGTTTTTAAAACCTTTCAATGGCTAGTAAAATTAAATTTTCCCGATAGTATATGGTATTCCGGATTTTGCTATAAGTAGTGAGATATTGTAAGACGCCACAAACCATCATCGTCTCTTTGAGACTTCGAAGCGAAAATTCTGTCCACGGTGGGTCTCTTCTGGAGTTTATCTTTGTGTGTTTGAAAGTATTTAAAATATTTACCTGTTTTATCAGCGCACATCTTCTCAGATGATTATGAAATGATCTGTAATTGGGAAGTGTCGGTGTTTTTATAGCTTTTGCGCGGTAGATACACGCAGCAGCCGACATTTGTGCGGGTTCTATATCTGAACCATTCCGGTGTACCTTGTTTGAAATCTAGCAATATATAGCCGTGAGGCGTACTTGTAGCATCAGTGTAAGCCTTTTGTAAAACACGAGGATTTTCAGGACAGACATGCCGTGCAAAGTGTTGAATCTGAGCTTTATCCCTGGGATTTTTAAAAAGCACGATATAATGTGCGTTTAAGAAATGTCTCTTTGGCGCTTGCCCTGGTGGAATATATTTTATGTAAGGTACATGACGCTAATATTTGATGGTGGCATCCTTTTTGTGAAAAGATCGACGATCACTTCGTTAGCTTTACGCATCCATCGTCCAGGATAATCACTGTGGAGAGTTTTACATTTGTCATCCATTCAGGGAAACCCTTACATAATATGACGTGGGGACTTGTCATGTCTTGTTCGAATCCCGGTTTCCATAAAGCATAATACCATGTGACTTTTTCAAATTTAACGTCACACATTGTGTCCAAGTGACGATTAAAAATCGGCTACAAAATGTGACTTTCCACAACCGGAAGGGCTGCTGAAGATGGCCGAAAATGGATGTTTCCAATTGTACATACTATTTTAGACTGAGCTTATAAAACTAAAATACTTGTATTTACAGGATAGGGAAAGGAGTGGTGTGTAGACGTTAAGACCAAACATAACATTTTTATAATATTTATTCACACAAAAATAACTCACAACGTGAAAAGTATTCATTGAATATTTTTTTTAAAAAAAAATCTCACACCTTAAAAATTATA